>JAANDH010000203.1:2148-237276 GCA_011799765.1 Nymphaea thermarum | reverse complement strand
CCTGTGAGCACAGAGTTAAGAATTTTTTCACTAAGAGTCGAAGTATACTTTCAAATCAGTTCAAAACATAATTCTTC
This sequence comes from Nymphaea thermarum, assembly GCA_011799765.1. NCBI lineage: Eukaryota > Viridiplantae > Streptophyta > Magnoliopsida > Nymphaeales > Nymphaeaceae > Nymphaea > Nymphaea thermarum. Next base: position 237,199 of record JAANDH010000203.1, on the reverse strand, counting down.
AAATGACCTCTGCGTACACAAAATGCTCTTCTCGATTCCTTCACCAAACCAGCGACCCCAATCTTGAACGTTTCTTCCAGGTTGCTATATGAATATTGAGCCAAATGTCATTCAGGTCCCTTGAGTTGATCTTATTCTTCTTCGATCCTTAACCAACGTATGAAAACATTTGGTGTTTTGGTTTCCATCTTGAAGCCATTTACACCTAGATTTATGTCTCCAAAGCTTCTCACTGTAGTTGAGAAGTCTATAAGTTCAAGGTTAAGGCGATCTCCTTTCGAACTCAAAGATCATTTCAGTGAAGTCAGTAGGGTCTGATCTACACCAATCTTGATCCACCATTTTACTACCTTCAACTTATGAAGGAGTTTGATCATAGCACATCTACTGGTTGGGACATTACAGACATTCAAGAGTTTCTCCATGTAAACATCCAAGTTGTCTTCATTGAGTAGAAAATGATCTGCTTATCATCAGAATAACACGTGGAATCACCTCCAAACTCAACGATCGAGAGTCGTCTTCGAGTTGGAGTCGTAACATCGATTTGTTTTACACATAACATTGCTCTGACCTACCTTTTGTTACACCACGTCAAATTTATGTCACAGTTGCAGATTTCTATATCAAAGAGGAAAATCAGCAAGCTAATATATCGGAGAGGAAAATCAGCAAGCTAATTTTCAGGGCAGATAAAATCAAGATAATCTCTTACACAGGATTGTGATCTTACAATCCCAAGATTTTTGGATCTGTATATATATGTAAACTTGTATAAATACTCTAACATATATGAAATGTGTATCACCTTTTCGCTCATTTATCTTCCTTGTTTCTCCCTTTTCCTCACGCTTTCTTTCTCATGGTGTCAGAGCATCAACGGTAGTGAGAAGCAGAAAAACATAGGAAGCCGACAAGAAGCTGCGACGAAAGCCCCCGGCACTGTTTCTCTAGGAAGGTTCATCTGTCGAGCCATAGGTCTCTGAAATCGTCTGTCTCAAGGAATTTCGAGAAAATTTTCAGTGTTTTTGAGATCATCGTTGGAGAGAAACTGATTTTTGAAGCATTGCTATTCTTAGGCTGACGCCATTTCCAGCTCTTCCTTCCAAGAGAAACTCCGATCGATTTGGACCGGTTGATCAATCCTGCAAGGTTGAACGATGGACAGTGAGTGCTTTGTCCCCCTGATTTTTTAGATTTTCGAGCTGGATTTGAGCATCTGCTAATCACAAGTCTAGTTTCCCCTCTTTTCGACTATACCTAATATGGAAACCTATCCTGGAAGATAGATGATGAAATTCCAAACAAATCAAGTGGTAGAATGCCGAAATTGGACCACGAATGACAGAGAAATTGATCACAGAAGATTTCCGGTAATTTTCTGCATTTTCCGACAGCAGAAGGAAATTCTTGGCGAAAATGAGAATCCCGGTAGAATATTTTGTCGAATTCTACTATGTTCTTCGGTCCCAGTGAGTCTTTTTCACCGTGTCCCGAGGAGCCATGCTTTACCCGGATTTGTGTGTCCCGTCGCACTTCACGCAACCGTGTTGTCTAAACTCAACAAATCCTACACGTGCCGACGCTCTCAAGGTGCCGACAATACCTTATCAACGGCCGAAAACCACCTGTTCATCATGCCTCTTATAATTATTTTTTGGTGAAAACCCTGCCATGACGACAACTCTCGGTATTGATCAGACTGATATTTCTAATGCTACTCACAATCGTCCTCGGCCAAAATGTGATCATTGTGGAATGCTCGGGCATATAAAATCTTGCTGCTATGTGCTTCATGGTTATCCTTCAAATCATCCTAAGGCTGTAGGTTCAACTTGTGATTCTTCTAGAACTGAAAAGGTGCGACGGGGAAGAACATCGACAAATAACGTAAATGTCAATGTTGTTTTGTCACAACTTACCGAAGAACAGGTCAGTCAATTGGCATTTTGGTTGAATGTTGATACTTCACCGGCTGCTGCAAATCTAGCAGGTAAACAACCATTCACAACTCATTTTCTTGGGTTATTGACACCAGAGCCTCAGACCACATGACACCTCATTTCCATTTACTGTCTAATATCAAAACTCTACCAAAAAATAGTGTGATCAACCTACCAAATGGACATCAAACACTAGTCTCTATTACTGGAACAGTTTATCTTTCAGTCAATATTCAACTTACTAATGTCCTATATATTCCTTATTTTAAATACAATTTACTATCAGTTCCAAAGCTTACCAAGACCATTAATTGTATTGTTGTCTTCTTCTCAACCTATTGTGCTTTTCAGGACCCTTTGTCGAGGAAACTGATTGGAGTAGGTAACTTACGCAGTGGACTCTACCATCTTCTTCTGTCTACTTCACATGCTTTGTTTGCTTCCTCTAGTAATAAGACAGTTCATATATGGCATATGAGACATGGACATCATTCATTTGATATGATTTTTTCGTTGAATGAAAATATTTCTATTTCCAAGCATGATTCAACTTGTGATGTGTGTCTTAGAGCTAAGTTCACTCGTTCGCCATTTCCAACTAGCACTAGTAGAGCAAGTGATCCTTTCAGCTTAATTCATTCTGATATTTGAGAAGGATATGCCACACCATCACACACAGGAGCACATTATTTCCTCACCATAGTAGATGATTTTATACGATCTACTTGAGTCTTCTTGATGAAGTTCAAATCTGAAACATTTTTGTGCTTAACTCGTTTTTGTGCCATAGTGTTTACTCAATTCAATATCCATGCGAAATGTGTTCGGAGTGATAATGGTGCTGAATTTACAACTAGGGGTGGGTATCGGGCCGGGCTGGGCCGGCCCGATAATATTGATAGGCCGGGCCGGGTACCGGGCCAGGTCCCCCATACCAAGGCCCAGCCCGGCCCGTTTTGCCGGGCCCTCGAGCCGGGTCGGGTCTTCAAAAAAATGCATAAATTGTTGTACTGATTTTAAGACTTTCAAGATTAAGGTCAAGCTCTATCCAGGGCACAAGTCTTGTGATAATCTAGCAGGGAGTCCCACATGAACCTCAATTATTGTCAAGCGATAAGTTTCTAATACAAAAGAGCACTCAGCCTTTCAGAGTAACTGTGGACCTCAAAGAACTCACTCATTACTAAGTGAATGAACTAATTACCCACCGTGGCATCCAAGGCTGGTGAACAATAATATATAAAAGCAGTTATAGATGCACACAACGAAAAAAAAAAATGGTGAAGTTAAACTAGAACTACTGAAATTGAACCACAATTACCATATGAGTTCTGTTACAGCCAAAGTAAGAAGAGTCTATCAGCCGAACCCAAGCAGCAAATAGAATGTCACAAAGTTCTAAAACTATAACAAGCTCACAAACAAGAATTTTTGATGCTCAATCACCGCAATCAACAAAACCTTGTAAGTGGCACGCCGAGAGGGATTGATGAGTCAACACCAAATGCAGAAAATACTAAAAAGAAAGCATGAATTCGACAACATATTGAGGAACAGTATGGCAGCAAGCAAGAAGGGGATAGTTAATCTCTAGTATCTTCACAATCATGTAGATGCTAGTGCAAATAAATTTACCTATGGCAGACAAGAGAACATCGTGTCCACCTGGATGGTCTTCCAAGAATTGGGTTACATCATATACCTGCTTTTATCATTTAAAAAAAAAAACATAAAGAGCAAGCTAAAAGGGCAAACTATTTTTGGCCACTCACACTAGTAGGATATTGACAGAATCGTAAAATTTATAGATAGACAAAGCAAAAAGAGAGATTTTTTGCAAGGGCACCAAATGTGTACATCATTCAAACCATCATTACATTACATCGTATCAATTTTTGCACAAAATGTGTCCCTCTCTCTCTCTTGTTAAAGGTCCTCTACAAATGTGAAGAACTGTATAATATTTACTGAATAAACCCATAATGTTTAAGTTTGACATGAACTTCAAGACTCTGCACAAGATATTATACAAAGATGCCACACCCATATCTGAAAGCAACAAAAAAATGCAAAGAAATGATAATGTCAGTATAGAATTCATGGTTGTAGCTTGAAATGTCCACCTGCAATTTAACATGAAAAAGAAATGTTAATAAAAATTAACATGTGCTTGTCAACATAGAATACGAAACATTAATTACAAAAATTACCATAATTAATAAGCATGCACTCGATTAACATTCCTCGTTATCCAGGTGCTTTGCATCATGAGAACTATAACAAAGACACTTATTAATTTAAGCATACTATTAAGTTAATATGTATAAACTATGAAGCATGAACATCTTACCTTTCACACAAGTTGCTTGCATCATGAATCCAACTTTGTGTGCAGATTAATGACTCTACATTTTCAGGAGTAGTTGAACATCGATAATCATTAATAATTCTTCCCGATGTACTGAATGCAGATTCTGAAGCAACTGTAGATACAAGAATAGCTAACACATCTCGAGCCATCCTTGCTAGAATTTTGTATTTGCTTTCATTTGCCTTCCACCAAGATAATATGTTGAACTCTACAGTAGGTGAAATTTCTTCCATTGGATCAAACAAATATTTGTCTAGATCAGTGTGAACCACTACAGGAGATACAGAGTTGACATATGCTTTAAACCCATATCTAGACACACTTTTATACTCTTCCATTGCAATCATGGTACTAGTGGATGCATTGACCCTTCCCATATTACACGTGTCACTATTCTCATACATATTTCTGTACTCAACATACAATTCATGAAGAGTGCTTTCTATAATTTCATATTTTACTATTGCATCAGGTTTATCTAAATTGCCAAGCAAATACTTCAAGTATGACAACTTGAACCTAGGATCCAAAATAGCTGCAATTGCAAAGAGAATATTGTAGCCCTTAAAGTATTTGTCAAATTTTTCTTGCATTTTGCATGCCAGTGCCCTTATATGTTCATTTGATGCTCCACGATGCCTATACAAATGATGGTAAATTGATACGATTTCTTCAAAAACTAGATTAGTTGTTACCTGCTTGGTGGTAGAGAATAAATTTGTTGCATGGTAGAAGACCTTTAAGAACTGACTTAAATCCGATGCATGAGACCACTCATCCTCAGAAGGCAAACATGTATAACTAGGATCAGACGATGCCAAATGTTGAAAGACATCTTTGAATAATAATGCATCTCTCAACATTATAAATGTAGAATTCCATTGAGTGGAAACATCATAGTTTAAACCTTTTTTCTCATCCAAACCCATTGTCTTTACACATTCTTTGAATGCATGTAGTCGTTTTGGTGATCCCCTTATATATTTGACACTGTCACGAACTTTTGAAATTGTATCGTCCATATCATTCATACCATCTTTAACTATCAGATTTATGATATGTGCACCACAACGAATATGAAAGTACTCCCCTCTCAATGGAAATGAAATATTATTTTTCCTTTCTATGGTCCTTCTCAACAAACTTATTCTACTATCATTTGTTGAACAATTATCAGCAGTGACAGAAAACAACTTCAAATGAATTCCACACTTAGTAGTAATGCACTCCAATACAGATTCACATATGCAAATTGCATTATGTGGTGGAGGCACATGTATAAAATTAAGTATGTGAGAGTGCAATTGCCAATCTGTATCAATATAAGATGCTATCAAGCATAAGTACCCAAATGTATGTGTAGAGGACCACATATCAAATGTCAATGATATCCGTTGCACTTGGTTATTTACAAGTTCTTGATATCTCTTTTTTTTAGTCAAGAACATTGACCGTACCTTTTTTGTAAGTGTTCTCCTAGAAATTGGCACAAACCTTGGATTGCAAAGCTTTAGAAGATCGTTAAGATATTCATATTCCACAATACTGAAAGGAATTGCATGCATTATTGCTAACTTAGCCATACCTTTTCTTATACTGTCCATATCAAGTTTGTGTAGACTTAAATTTGAGGCTCCAGATTCATATACTCCAAATGACAACGTTTTTTGTTTTCCATCAAGTATTTGTTTTCTGACACATGTATCTCTATGTCGTTTCAAGTGGCTTGTACCACTGCTACTTTGTGCAGTAAATCGTTCACCACAATGTTTGCATTTCGCCCACTCTTTTTCATTAAATTCTACTAATTTGAAGTCATTTCATACTATCGAAGTTCTTTTTCTCTTGGATTGAACGTCTTTTTCAGTACATGTAAAAGATTCATCTTCCTCTACATCTGCCAACGGACGATATTCTTCATCCCCAATGTTAGATGACATGACTTACTATTTGAATGATATCCGAACAACCTAAACATAGAGTCATAGGGAAACCAATTACAAAAATTCTCACTAAAGGGATTCATAGAAACTTCCCATAAACTAGAGGCTCTTACAAGTTATACATTTTAGAAATTGAAAACATAGACTTGCAATGAGCAAACAACAAATCAGTAGCTAAAAAACTTACTTTAGCTCATACCCATGAGGGTGCAGGCACCCCGCCACCAAGCTCGTCAACTTGATGAGGGGCTTACTGCCCAAACATATAGCATTATTTTCCCATAAAAATGTTTTTATCAACGTCAAACAAAAACAAGTTGAAGACCTAGACCGAGACTGGAAAATGGTGAATATAGACTTGAAAATTTTGAAGTAATTACACCTCGCCAGTAAGTTGTCATATTACATCTACTCAACTGAAAGAAATTTCAAAGAAGCATGAAATTCAAGCTGTGCTAAAAATTCAAGTCATTATGTCAATGCCTAAGGACAAATGAAGGCGGCATTCGTTAGGCAAAAAAAATAAACAAGATCTATTGCTATAATTATTTTGTGCCTGATCTTTTGAGCATAAACAATTGAGCTTGTTTTCATGTTGTCATGATTTCCAAAACATGACTTTATTACCTGACCAGGTCCCAACTTTTCAATGGGATTGAACACACCAAGGGACATAAAACCAAAGCATCAAACTAAAAAATGATTACTTATGCTTTTCACCATGCATATAAAAACGGAAACCTTTGAGAAATTCAATGACAATATATTACTATATGGGCTTTCAGGCGTCCTAGAGGGCGCATTTAGGATTCTGTTAAGGAATGGGGACCCCTTCGAAAGATGACACTCCCTTTTCCTGTTCAATGTATACTTGGTCTTCAATAGTAAACTATAAGAGATGAGCAACAACCAATGGAATCTAATAAATCCAAACATACAAGATAAAAACATTACAGGAGGGAAAAACAAATGCCATAATAGTGAGGTGAATTTTGTACATGAAACCAAAAAGCCATAAATGAGCAGTTTGTTCTTTTAGATTCCGTTTGCATAGTAGAAACAAATGAGACTGATTCTATTCCTTCTCCATCAAATTAGGAACAGGAGCTCTCATAGTGGTATCATTTTGAAATTTGTTGTGTAAAACATCAGAAGTTGAAGAATGAGTCGTGCTTGGACTGTTCTTCTGGACAAGATTAGGACTTGAAGTCCTCATCTCAGACAGGGGAATACCACCCCAAAGTGGTGAACTGGGGCCAGATCTGAACAAAGGAACTAAACCATCTTTAGGAGTTACAGGTGAAAAATTACATCGGATGCCATCCTCAATAAGTTACAGATCAACGACCTACGATTACATAGTGAAATTTAATCAACTTCTTTTCTTTCCCACGCCAACCTGTGTTGGTATTAGCACTGCCGACAATCATATAATAATGCTTTACTGTCATGCATTTGACTTCCCCCACCCTCCCTCAGTTTTTGGTTGAAATTATTAGGTTTCTTACAAAGATTAAGAAACTAGACATATACCCAGAAAAGTTTTACTTTGGAAGGAGAAGAATGCAAATGAATTAAGGACAAACTTACCATGTTACTGTCTCCAGAAGCTACAGAGGGAAAAGAACTCAAGGACAGTGTGTAGGAATGAAAATAAACTCACCAATACTCAGTAAACAATATGGGATAGAGACAGTTCTACCTTTCTATTTTACTATACGAACACAATGGAAAATTTATATGTGCAGTACCAGAATAGAAGCATATGGATTTTGCATATAATAGCATTCATAGGTTTTCCCTTATGTCAGCGTGCGGTTAGGGCCTCAGGTAGTGAAGCTCGGACGGCTGTTGCTGCTGTCGCGTGTGAAGAAGAGACAAACTCAGAGAAATAGAAGATGAGAAGATTCAATGTTTTTCTACAGACAAACATTCGCAGAAACCCCCTTTCAAGCTAGCACACTTTTGCATAAAACTAGAAATAACAACGAGTGTGTACCTTCAAAAGGGCGACGATGGCCCAGTTCTGGAGCGGAGACGGCGGTGGTGGCGGTAGCACATGGTCGTCTTTGTCTCTCCTTGTCTCTGCCTCACTCAATCGATGGAAAATGTGAATAGGGAAATAAAGAAAGCACAACCAGCAGAAAATCAAATGAAATCTCGACCTAAATCTAACGGGCCGTTGGGCCGGGCCGGGCTATAAAAATCATAACCGGGCCTGACCCGTTAGGAACTCACACCGGGCCGGGCTCACTCATGTTGGGCTCGATATCAAAATTTCTCGGCCCAGACCCGGCTCGTACCAGGCCGGCTCGGCGACGGCCCAGTCCGACACCCAGACCTATTTACAGCTCATAATATGCAAGCATATTTTCATAAGCATGGCATAGAACATCAAACCTCATGTGTTGGAACTCCTCAACAAAATGGACGTGTTGAGAGGAAACATCATCATCTACTAGAGGTGGCACAAGCACTTAGGTTTCAAGCAAATCTCCCAGATATTTTTGGGGTGAATGTATTTTGACAACAATTTTTTTAATTAATAGAATGTCGTCAACTCTTTTAACTGATAAGTCTTCATTTGAACTTCTTTTTAATAAAAAAACCTAGTTATGAAGATTTGCGTGTTTTTGGATGCTTGTGTTATGCCAAAAATTTAAACCCAATACGTAAGTTTTCATCAATGGGACACAAATGTGTTTTTGTCGGTTTCCCTTACGATAAAAAAGGGTATCGTGTATATGATTTAGATACCAAAAAATTTTTACAAGCAGAGATATATCTTTTTGTGAGGATCGTTTCTCATTTCTAAACGAAAAATGCCATACAAATGATTTGAATAATGTTGTTTTGCCTCATCCTCAAGAAGATTACCATGGTAAGAAATATATGTTATCGCCTGAAAATGGTGTTTCAGCAAATTCTTCCACAATATCGCCCATTCAGCCTCACGATTCCATCAACAATGATCAAAATCAGCCAATCTCTCATGTTTCAGATCATCGACCTATGACAAATGATTCACCTCCTCCAGACTCATTTGCTGGACGCCGATATAGCCATACTCGTGATTCACCATCATATCTTTAAGATTATGTGTGTTCCAATGTGAAGGTTACAAGTTCACTGCCTAAGGAATCTACTTCAACTAAACAATCCTTAGGTGCACGTTATTCCATATACAATTATCTACCTGTTTACAAATTTTCTAAATCTCATTAGGACTTTTTAACCTCTATCATGACTGATGTTTGTTAACACCCCAAATTTTTCCACATCAAAATTGAAGCAATGTGACAATTTCATAAAAGAATTGTGAAATTTTGCAATTGCAAAGTCAATTTCGAACCTAAACGCAATTTAGATTCGAATCACAAATTTAACCCGTGACACGAATCCAAATGCAGGATTACAAGTCTAAACTATGTTCAAATTAGGGTTTGACATCCAAATCCAATTACAGATGTCATTTGAAATCCAAATCCAATTGCAAAATTCAAATTTTGATTTAGATACAAGAATTGGATCTAATTCAGTCTAGAATGCTACGCGGGACCCACTTGTAGGCCCCACCTCCCGTGTGGTCAAGAGCCCCTCCAGGGGTCACCCCCCCATTTAAACAAATAAATAAATAAATAAATAAAAGTTTTCTCCCAATTAAATGAAAAAAAAAACCATTTTCAAGGAGAAATGAATGATATCATAACTAAAAACCTAGGAAAAAAGAAACATTTATGCATCTCTTTTTTCTTTAACTAGGTCCTCTTTAAAGAGTTTTCAATCTTTGAAAAACAATAACTAGGCTGGTCAAACCCACTTAATCCAAGTAGGTTCGACCCTAGTGCACCCAAATCTTAGCTAGGCTCAGTCAACATGAACTTAGCTTGGTCAAAAAGTAGGTCTGTCTCACGATCCAATTAATGGACGAAAATAGACCTTGACCGAACCAAACCCACTTTGACTAAACAAAGTCAAAGTACAATTCAGCTCAATTAAGAGCTTTCTTAGCTCAAATTTGTCAAATTACCTCACACAAAGTCAAACTACTTGCAATTGAGCTTTGACTTTGGTCAATTGGTCGAAATAGACCAATATGGACAATTTTGCCCCTCTATGATCAAATTGAGATTACAAAGCCTAAATTGTCTTATGAAAGGCAAATAAACATTTGAAATTGTCAAATAGATAAATCAAATACCAAATTAAAATTCAATTTCTCAAACGAAAGTTTGATTCAGTGGAAATCCATCTTCAATCAAATTATGGACGAAAATACCCTTTTTGATCCAAATTTGATAGAATTTTCAAATTTTATTCAAAATTAAATTGAATTATCATAATTCAATAGAATTTGGAGCTTAGAAACTAGGTTTTAACCTAACAAGCTCGATTCCAAACAAGAAAAGTAAACAAAGAGCACAAAATAAGGAAAAACCCTATGCAAGGGCATTTTCGACCAAATTTTTGGTCAAAGTTGATCAGCTAGGTCTGAACCAAGTTGACCAAACCAAACCCAGCTCACCTAGCTTGTGTAATTGAGATAAGAATGAATAAATAGAGTCATTAAAACTCATTTAATCCATTTTTCATGTCCCTAAGCCTTGATTAATCTTCCAAGGCAAATTTAAGGAGGTGGTTGAACCCACCTCCTCCTCTATATAAACCTCCCCTTGGCCACCAAGGGGGGGGGGGGGACAAAATTTTGGAGCATTCTATCAAGTTGCTGCAGCCAAGGAGCTAGGAGGGAGAAGCCAAGGAAGAGAAGAGAGATTCGTCCAAGTACTCTTCCCCCTTTTCTCTTACTTTCTTCTTCATTTTCTTCTATTCTCTCCATTGATCTTGCTAAGTTAGGGTGCTTAAGTGAACCCTTAGGATTTTCATGGTGATAAGCCTTCTTTCCTACTACAAATTCCAGCAAGCAAGCTATTCTACTTCTAGCTTTGCTAAGCTCGAATCCAAGCTTGGATTCTTGCTTAGGATTGCTCGATCTAGAAACCAAGTGAAGGCGAAAATCAAGTATCAAGACCGACCGTAAGGTAGGTGATTTTAACAATTTCTCATCTATTTTGGCTTCTCATTAGTTCATTGTAATTCCAACAATTTGTGGGAGGGTTTATTTTCATTTGTTTCGTGGCTGGGAATGATGTCCAGCTAGGAGAAACCTACGATTAAATGTACATGTTAATGCATAATGCATGCATACGTCGGTTTTTCTTAAAGATGAACTCATGTATCAAATTTTGAAAAGGGCCCCAAGGCCACGTCTCTTACAAAACAACCAGCTTAAAACCATTTTGAACTCCCCACTATGAGAGAATCCCACGGTGAAAGAGTGATCTCGCTGCAATATATATATGACGAAAAAGCCTATTAAGGATGGATGCATTCTCATGAATGTAATCCACCTTTACATGGCGAAATTAAGGATGAACTAGCTTGGGCATTCATTTATCCCTTTCTATTTAAAGTTGTTATTTTGTTTCATGTTTTATTTAATTGATCAAGGGTAGTAGGGGAGATTTGAAACAAGTTTTCAATCTTCCCACGTAAAAGAACCCAGCCATGAATCTTCATGATTCGTTAGTTATGTGGTCCCTTCATGAAATTTCATTTTGAAGGGTAAAGTATGTATATGTATACATTGTTATATTGATACATATACATGTTCAATCTCTTGTTAAAAATTGTTTTTCTCTCTTAAAATCAGATTGGAACACGTTTCCAAACTGGTTTTAAGAAGATGGTTCATTTTGATTTTCATAGTACCAAGTTATGAAATCATTTTCAGTTCACTTTAAAATTCGCTTAATTTCAGCAATCCATACGTAAGATGTATCTATGTTGTTAAAATCAGATCATGTTTTATAGGAATTGGTTTAAAAATGTCAAATTTTATATATTTGAAATGCCAATTATCCTAGAACCATCCAAAGAAGTTGACGATTTCATGAGTACAAAATTTGATGAAGGACTTCTCATTTCTATCTAAGAAACAAGCCCTTTATTGGAATCAATATCCAAAATTTTCAGCTATCTAAATCAACATAAGGTCTGATTTTTTTTAGCTATCTTGAAACAAAAGTGGATGTCATCCACGTCTCCCATCTATTTCAAAAAAAAAAAAAAATTAATTTTGACATCATTTGTATATTTTTCATCATTTTGATAGTTTTATATCAAGTCTCAAGCTTATGGACTAAATCTCTAATTCATGTGTTTAATCATACAATAAGCATATTTAGAGAAAGTCATACATGTTAATTAAAATCAATCTTTATGTGTAGATTGTATGATATGTAATTACAATGAATGGACTTTGAGAGATTATGAGAGAGTGAAGAATGTATGTTTTATATGAATAAATCTTAAGAGATTATGAGAGAGAGAAGAATGAATGTTCCATATAGTTTCCTTTCTCATTTCATGCATTCACTTTCACCCCAAAATCAATAGCACCACATGCACATTCTCAATAAGTTAAGTGATTCAAATTTGAGTTGCAAAAAGTGACCAAGTCATATTGCAACAAAAATTTGTAAACTTCTCTTAACTTCAAAAGAAAACACATGCAATGCATTCTTAATCTTGATCAAAGCGTGTTTGGAAAACAACATGTTTTCTAACAAGTTGGAACCTATGTTTTATAAAGAGAATGAACTCTACCAAACCAAATCACATGATTTGGCAAAAGAAGCATTCAACAATCAATTTCCTTTGCTAAGGAAACTTAAATATTTTCCAAAAGTTGATCATAATTTCAACTCATGAATCAACTAGAGTTCACAACAAAGAACTCAATTTCAATCTTCAAAATCCTCAAGATTATGTATTTCAAATCGAATGGCACAAAAACAAGGGTTTTGAACCAATTTGAAAATCCTCCAATCTTCCAAATGAGTTCAAATCACTTATTCAAAATGAATTTTGGTTCTTGAATCCAAAACCTCAATGCACAAGCATATATAGGATTTGCATCAATAACTTGTACATGATCCTAGTTCTTGGTTCAATTACCCCTGTTAAAGGCGGCAGGAATGGTTGGACCTCGTACCGATGCGCGGATCCCTTTCTCTTAAAAATATTTTCCTCAAAACCTCAATTTTAATATAATTTTGCTTATTCGTATTTCGACCCCCTTTGAAAGAGGGGTGGGGTGCGAACAATGTTGAACGTAGCTTGTATGCGAAAACTGTTAAGTATTAACATTGGCAAAGTGATATGACTGGTGAGATTTGGGCTCTTGAACAAAACAGTACATGGTCTATTACTACTTTGCCCCCAAACAAGCATCCAATTGGCTGTCGTTGGGTTTATAAAATAAAACAGCGATCAGATGGAAGTATTGAATGTTACAAAGCCAGACTTGTAGCCAAATGGTACACTCAACTAGAGAGCCTTGATTATCATAAGACACTTGCTTCGATTGCAAAATTAACAATGATTCTTCTTTCTAAGAGTCCTTCATCCTAGGGTCCTCGTAGTCCATTATATGTGCACGCTTCTTGATCTTGCTTTTATTCAATGATGATATTTATATCAAATGGATGTGACTAGTGCATTTATACATGGAGAATTACATGAGAAAATATACATGACCATTCCACGAAGCCTTTTTCGTGAGGGAGAGTATCCTAATAATAAAGTGTGCCACCTTGATAGGTCTCTATATGGACTCAAGCAAACGCCACACAACTGGTTTTACAAGCTACTATCAACATTTAAATGCGCTGGTTTCATTCAATCATCAGTTGACTACACTCTCTTTACTCGGAAACATGAAAAATAATTTATTGTTATTTTTGTTTATGTTGATGATCTTATCATTGCAAGAAATGATGAACAAGGAATTACTTCAGTTAAGCAATATCTACATTCAAAATTTCATATTAAGGACTTGAGAATACTTAAATATTTTTTTGGCATAGAAGTTGCAAGAGCGCCATCAGGAATATTTATAAGTCAAAGAAATATATCGTGGACATTTTGAATGATGCAGGTTTGATGGGAGTCAAGCCTATTGACTTTCCAATGGAGAAAAAATTGCGATTAACTCCCAATGATGGTCTTCCACTGAAAGATTCAGCTAAATACAAGAGGTTAGTCGGATGTTTGATTTATTTAACTATTACTTGACCAGACATAATGTATTCAGTCCAAGTTCTCAGTGAGTTCATGCAATCGCCACAAACTACACACTATGAAGTAACACTTAGAGTAGTGAAGTATTTGAAATCATCACCAGCAAAAGGAATGTTTTTATCATCATCAAGTGCAAAAGAGTTGAGGGCTTACTGTGACTCAGATTGGGCGAGTTGTCCTACCACTCGTAAATCAGTTGGTAAATATATTGTGTTCTTAGGGAATAGTCATATCTCTTGGAAATCAAAGAAGCAGTCTACTATTGCCAAATCTTCTACTGAGGCAGAATACCGAGCAATGACTTTAACAACTTGTGAAGTTGTTTGGTTAAAAGCCTTATTGAATTATTTGGGGTGGAGTAATGATAAACCAGTCGATTTATATTGTGACAATCAAGCAACATTGCATATTTCAGCAAATCCATTTTTTCATGAAAGAATGAAACACATAGAGCTAGATTGTCACTTTGTAAGAGAAAAAATTCAGCAAAGAATAATTCGGGCGCATCATATATCATCATGTTTGCAACTAGCTGATATTTTCACTAAACCATTGAGGAGAGACATTTTTCAAAATCTAAAAATTAAGTTGGGTGTTTCAGATTTGCACATGCCAACTTGAGGGGGAGTATCAGAGAGGAAAATCAACAAAGCTAATTTTCAGGAAGATCAAATCAAGATAATCTTTCCTTTTACACAGGATTGTGATCTTCCAATCCCAAGATTTTTGGATCTGTACATATCTATAAACTTGTATAAATACTCAAACGTATATGAAATGTGTATCACCTTTTGGCTCATTCATCTTCCTCGTTTCTCTATGTTCCTCACGCTTTCTTTCTCATTCTATAAGCCCAAAAACCTCAACAAATTTTGAGAAGACAAGGCATGCAGTGGTTGCTGGGGATCTGGCCATCTTTCAGCAAGCCCATTGGATGGAATTAAAATCTCCCATGTGGATAAGCGGCTTAAATCCATGATAATATCAATGCTAAAAAGCAAGAAAATGTAAAAATCGAGAAAAAATCAAGAAATAAACACAAAAAACGTGATAATAATGCAATAAATATATTTTTTCCTTTTTTTTGCAAATATCACGATTTTACCTTTTTTCGTTTTTCTTATTTTTGACTTTAATATCACAATATTTAAAAAAATACTGCAATATCTATGACATTGTTTGAAACCTTTAATATGACATTTTCAATATCTTAGAAACCCTCAACGACGTGCCAAGAGTTTCTAAGTGAGTCAGAAGCCAGCATCATTCATATATGTATAGGGAAGAGGGGAGAGAAATGAGAGATGAAGAAAAACATAAAAGATGTAGAGAGATGAGTTTCAAAAATGCCTATCGTTCTGAATCAGGCATCCAATACCCGACACGAGCCAGCTTGGCCTGATCAATATTTTTTATTGGGCTGACCCGAAAATCAACTAATCAGCCCTAGGCTGGCCCATTATAAGCTAAGTATCTGACTGCCCATTGGATATCGGCCCGATGCCCATCCTTACAGCAAATAGATCAAGCAAAGACTGATTCTTGTTTCGGTTCTAATACAAGGATTCACCAACCTTATCTTTTAAAGACAAATAAAACTTATATTTATAGGCCAAATTCATTTCTAAGCTTTAGAAATTCTAATCACCTATCCGTTGGTGGCCATTCTGTTTTTTAATTTTTAATTTAAGCATCTCTTTTGCTAATAACTTCCAACTCTCACTGTCCCATATAAATGGTCCCTTTGATAATGGGAACTGTTAGTTTGTTACTGTCCCATAAGTTTACCCTAAAGAAAACAAAAAATCAAAATAATAAAACGTTTCATGGATTCAAGAAACAATAACAAACTAATGTTGTTGTGAAGCACCGCTAGAAGGCTTCCAACTATCCTTGTATCAACTTGGAAGAACAGATAAAATTCAACAAATTGGAATGGAAGTTCTTTAGTTAACACATGCACAAAAATTGGTGTTCACCGAGAACACACTTCACTTTCTTGATATTGTTTTAGAAACACACTTGTTTTTCCAGGCTCATGTACCATGCATATACCACGATGGCACCATGTACAACTATGCACCATGTACATATCTCCATACAGAATCCTGCATGAAACCCAACAGTACATGTGTATATTGATGAACTTGGTACCGTTTTGAGTAACTAGAAGGTCCCTTTGGAATTCCTTGCACCTCAACACACCCATTTCATTAGGGAGGAACTACAATACATTAGAAAGGGTTTTCAGTCATCCCCTTACATTGAAAGAAGAAAAATATGTGGCTTCCCATAGCAATTAGCAAGTGGAGGTTACATTGGTGGACAAGGGGACACATAAGGCTTATAACTAATGGCTTTGGAGAGGTGGCTGTGAGGGAAGTTGGAAGGAAGAGTGTTTCGGCTGTGCATCAGGCCAGCCCGGCCCAATTTGAAGTTGGGTTTGGGCGTGGGGCTGGGCTGACCATCAAGGTCCAGGCTAGGACCCAGCCTGATCTGACATGATTTTAATTGATTTTTTTTAATATATAAATATATGTATAATGAAAATATATTAGAAATGTAATAAAATATTATATATATATATATATATATATATATATATATATATATATATATATATATATATATATATATATATATATATATATATATTATCGACTGGTCTGGGCCAAGTACCCGAAAGTCCGTCTGATAGTCGGCCCAATGCCCACTCTTAAAAGAGTATTACTAAGTTTGATGGTGACGGTGGGCGAAGTTGAAAGCAAGAGGCTCAAGAAGATTATTCTTCAGCAGAATTGTGTTGCGAATGTGAAGCAAATGTTCATCTCCAACGCTGATCCTATTGTCCCAAACTAGTCTGGATCCATGTAGATCTTCACATGGAATTGAACGTTGGCAGGGAATGGAGTGAAATTATTGCCTCTTGAGTTTTCTTGTGGTGTTAGTTACACAAATATGGATCTAATGATACGATTCAGTTTAGGTATTGAAATAATACCGATTTCACTAGCTAAGACTGAAAAGAAAAAGGAGAAAAATAAAGAGAGATAGAGAACTGACAATAATTTTTTGTTTTACTAGTAGTTGAGTTTAGACTGAGCCCCAAACACGAATCTCTATGAGGATAAAAATAAAGAGGGAATTTGCAATAGGAAAAACGTTGACTCTAGCTTTACTAAGCTCCACACCCATTACATTCCCTTTTTACCACTTGGGTACCACTTATATTAGAAGGTCGGATCTGATATATATATATATATATATATATATATATATATATATATATATATATATATATATATATATATATATATATATATATATATATATAAAGAATGATAAAGAGGATCTGGGGATTTCAAATCTGCATGGATCTCCGCAATCCAACAGTCTTTGGGTTCCTTGCCTGTAAGGAATTTGATGCCCCCATCAAGTTGCACATTAGTTGATTGTTAAGTGATACCAAATTCTTTTTTCCTGTCTACTATTAGATATATATGCTTAATTAATAAATAAGGGAGACATATTTCACACAAAAATTTTTCATGCTTTATAATTTTTTATTATTTTTTTTGTATGGCGAAACAAGTTGATCTATGATTGAATTGGACAACAAATATTGAGCGTGCTTAATTTCTCTATGTCTGTAAAAGTTAGGCACCTTTCTATTGGAACTTTAACTACAATATTACTGTACTTGCACATTCAAGTTTTGAACTTGTTTATAGAAATTGAGATTACCAGACTTCACCCCAGATCACTATGTCAAGAAACAGACCCTTCAAAGACTTGGTTATTAAAATATATTTTTGTAAATTCTAACCATATAGATATGAAATGTTTTGATAAGAATCATATACTAAATTAATTAATTTTTGAGTCTAAAATATATTTATAGTGATCTAAGGATAAGTGAAATCAGTTGGCTATATCTGTGGTTGGATGGCTTTTTTGTTTTAAAGTTTCGTGTTGCTAAAACATGTTGTAAAAAATGCATTCTGTTGCTAAAAACAATGGTCTTGCAAGTCATTACTATTGTGAATATACCTCTAATGACGGTTATTACTGACACAAAAAAAAAATCTGATTGTAGGTTGGTTGGCTGATTTCAATTTATTCTAAAGTTGAACAACTCAACATAACATCAAATTTAATAGTAAAAAAAATCAATGTTTTTCATATAAATAACTTGAACTAAAACATGCTTTATGTTGAATTACTATCTATACATATAGTAGAATGTTCATATATTGTTTTTTTTGTTTTAATTCAAGAACTCCAGATCTTATCCATAAAATATACACACACACACACACATATTTGAGTAATAGATAAAAATTAGACTTTTTAAATTTGTGTCAAAAAAAATTTCTGATAATTGTGAACCTCCAAATGTGTTTATAAACACTAATTTTATATAAAGCATGCTTTAGTTTAAGTTAGTTTTGTAAAAGAAAAAATTGGTTGTTTTTACTATTAAAATTTTGATGTTATAAGTGCCATTCATTTTTCGGTTATGAAGAAACTTGATTAGAGTAAAAAAATGACTAACTTAATATGTTTTTCCCCCCAAATCACTCTTAAACTCATAACTAGAAGGTCATACTAAAAAAATAATTTTGATGGATCTAGCTTTTGCCCTTTACCTGAGTAGTCTGGTTTATATATATATTAGTCATTGCTTGATATTTAAAAATTCTCCTAAAAAAAAGTCAACCACAGGTATATTAGTGACAATTTATGGTATAAAGGCAGTTCATGATGCTTCTAGCAATAGAAGCTAATAGTACTTTTAACCATAGATTTTTAATTATTTATAGTACATTAGTGGCATTGCTTATAGTGCAATAACGGTTCATGATGCATCTAGCAACCATAGTTTATAGTACTTTTATTTTTAAAATGGGAGAGAAAGGGGCTTGCCCATCGGTACGAGGATCAACCCTTCCCAGCGCCTTTATCGAAGGCAATCAATCCAAGGGCTATGTTTATTAGTGATGCATTTCATTTTAGCTTAAACATCTTTTCACTCTATATGCGGTGAAAAAATGTTGAAAATTAAATGTTTCAAGACTTTGAGAAAGCTTTGAAAAGTGTAAAACATTTTGATTTTGAGAAGTTCTTTATAAATATTTGGAAAACTTTGGAGATCTATTTTTGAAGTCACTTTAGTATTCTCTTAAAACTTTAAATAGGTTTGAAATTTTACTCTAATTCAGTTACCACCTACTTAGAGTTTCATCTCATCTTGCTTAAGTTCTTTGGAATGGTACTTGTGATCATAAGTGTTGTGAAGTGAGTGGAATGCATGAATGCAATGATCCTATATGATTAAAGCATTCGTACCACAGTTCATCTAAAAGCATTCTTACCATAACAAACATCCAGTTTTTAAAGTTATCATAAATATTTTTACAAAGAAAGATAAGCTTTTGAAAGTGGTTGGGGTTGTAGACTATCAAGCATGATTCTAAAATTGGGTCATTACTTGAGTTCTGGTTTTAGTGAAGTCGATAAATGAAAATGATCTTAAACCACGGAAGAAAAATATTTGAAAGGATGGAGAAGATGAAATATTCATATAGAAAGAAAGAGTGAAAGAGAAAAAGATTTCAAATATCTTTAAATGGAAGATTTTAAAAAAATGGAAAGATGCATATCTCTATATGTATGTATATACGTATACAAGCTTTTGACAATGAGGTCTTAATTTAAGTAGAGAAGGAAAAGAAACTTTTAAAAGAAAAAGAGAAAGAGAGGGAAATAAAAAAGATGCACATACGTGTGTAAATACTATCACATATACACATATACAAAAGTTTGTAAAAATGACATTGATTTGAATAGAAAGAGAGATTTTAAAGGAAAACAAATGGATATATATATATATATATATATATATATATATATATATATATATATATATATATATATATATATATATATGAAAAAATTTGTGGATGAAGACATTTGACTTGAAAAGAGAAATAAAACATTTTAGAGAGAGAAAATAGAACATATATATATGTGAAAATTTGTAAAATAGCATATTAAAACATAGAAATGAAAGAATCAAGAAAATTATCATGTGCACACATATGTATATAACATGTATATACATATATGTCTTCATGAGATTAAAAGTAACTTAAAACATCCAACTTCAAGTTTGATGTAGGCCGGAGGGGAGCTTGGACTCATGCAAGAACCTAAGCTAAGTCTCCAAAGCTATATTAGAAATGGTTCTTTAAAAAATATTTTGAGAAACCATGATCGTAAATATTTTATATATGAACATAAAACATAGTTATTTCATTTGTTACAAGGAAATATGTTTTTTCCATCATCAGGTATATAAGAAAATCAAACCACATGATAAGGTGCTCATTGGGTTTCTTATTTGGATGATTAAAATTGAAGCTAACACGAAAAGACATGCAAATGCATATTAACTAGTACATATTCGTGAGGGTTTTCCTTGGGTTGGACAAGCCCCAACCTAAAAAATTTACATAATAATAAAGAGTCCCAACCACAGTCTCATTCTCGCCGTGCATTCACATATATAAATAGAAAAATCAAGCAACTATGCATGAACAATATCCAAAATAAAGCAACATTCAAGTAGTAGAGAGAACTTGTTAAATCATAGAATGCAATATTATCTCATCTTCCCATGCTTCCGGTGCACTTAAGAATAATTTCTTGACTCTAAAATAAATTTTTGAGAGCTATCTTATATAACCATGAGGAGATGAAGAAAAGAGGAAACAAAAATACTATATTCTAAAGAAGAGAGCATGATTTAATCATAACATGAAATATCACTTCACCTACCCATGCTCGCGCGACCATGTGTTGCGCGGCACGGAAAAGTTTTTTTTTTCATTTTTTTTACTTTAAATAAAATGAAATTAAATTGAATAAGATAAAATACCATAAAACCCCTTTTTTAAATTTAAAATATGTAAGAAACTGATTTTTTTTTTGTTATAAAAGAGTGGCCGGCTTCGTTTTAGGCAAAAACATATTTTGGTGCGAGGACGAAACATAAAACGGGGAGAGGTTTGTGCATGCGCACGCGGCGCTTATAGCACCAGACTCTGTTGTTTCAAACTCAATTTTGAATTTTGAGTTTCAAATGCTCGATTCGGATCTAAATTTGAGTTTTGGATCTAATTTGAATCTAAACGTTGGATCTTGCATTTGAATCTCACGTCTAAATTTGGCTTTCGTGCTTGGGTAAAATAACATAGTTTTTTTTTTTTTTGAAAATTTGGGGTAATTACAATATATATATATATATATATATATATATATATATATATAAGAAAAGAGAGAGAGAGAGAGAGAGAGAGAGAGAGAGAATTATTTTAATCGAATCGTTCCTCCTATGGGCACACGATCAAAATATAGTTGATAAAAATTACTTTTGACCCCATGTAGTGAATGAGTCTTTTGAAACTTTTGTACATAATTAGTTATCGTGATATTAGTATGTTAATTTAAGGAAAATGAAAACCTTATGAAAACAAGTATGGATGTGGATGGTTGGATCTTATACGATGTTTAATTTGAATATGAGAAGATTTGATAATTAAATATTATATATATATATATATATATATATATATATATATATATATATATATATATATATATATATATATATATATATATATATATATATATAGTGATTACCTCTTCCACTAGTTTATCCAGAATTTGGAGTCCTTCTCTTCAAGGAAGTTGATCTTATGCTCCCTTCCTGCCTTTCTTGATGAATGGTAGCCCAATTTTGAACCAGTCACTTTTTAGGTCGATGACCGTTATCTGAAACAATCTCAATGACTCTTGTTACCTAGAAGCACACTCACAAGTTATCAGCACATTTTTTTAATATTTTAGAAGGACACCTCACTTTCGCACCAAGTTTAATTTTTGTAGGTTAATACACTTTTCTATATATGTTTCGCATATATTATTAATTTTGTATATGTGAAAATAAAAAAAATTGGTATGGAACTGTTCTGATTTCTCATGTCAGGTTTTCATCCATTTACAAGATGATTTAGCAAACATGTGGTAAAAGAAAACAACATAACAGGAAATATAGAAAAGAAGGTTCACAACAAATTCTTTCCTTGTTATTACAGCAAGATTGTGCACAACGTGGAAGAATTGACAGCCGATGTCGGCATGCCTTTTCCTTTAGATCACAAGTGCATTGCAGAATAAGCTGAGAAACCAATCTTTTCCAAGAGATTTAGTAAACAAATCTGGTAGTTGAGAAATTTTTCTAACAGTAGCTGTTTGAATTTATTTTAGATGAATTTTGAGTTAACAACAGGAAAATATGGATACATAAAAATGTTTTCTATGTCAACAATAAAATGTTTTCTATGTCAATGATGGAAAAGATTGGCTACAATTGATAGAGCTGCCTGAGTATCGTCTTGCTTTGTCAGGTCCCAAAAAAATGTTTCAAATATTTTAAGCCCTTCATATGAGACAACAAACATAGGTAGATTGGACATAATCAATTTCTTGATCATTATTTGCAACTACTATTAACTAACCAAGATACACTAAAAGAGAAACGAGAAAGAGTTAATATGGTCTTGACCATTGAAACAAAGCAGTTGAAATCTTTTCAAGCTGATTTCTGAGGAAGCCTACCTAGGTCTACAAAACTATCTATTTTGCAAACATGTTTCTTTTCCAATCTATGATATTCTTAAGGTTACATAAATAATTTCAAGTAATTATCTATCTAGAAATGCATCATGAAATTGGTTTGCATTCATGTGAAATGAAGATAAGAAATGCTTTCAATGAAGGAGAACTACCAGAAGCAACAATCTTTGATGGGCTTAGCTAGATTTCAGCATTCGTTGATGGCACAATATTCCAATCAAATCGGTTTAATATATTTTACTTCATGCCTGTGTTTGGCAACAATGCTTTTCATGACATGCCATTTACATGGAAAGGCATGTTCTATGGTCAATTTGGTAATTTTACAGTATGAAAAACTTTCACATTTGACATTTGCCTTTATAGGGGTAGAAGTAGTACATTCAACAAGTTGGGGCATTTTGGTCACTTTCATTATAACATATGATCCTAATACCATAACATATAAACTGCTTTATTTATTTGATAGTTGTTCTTAAAGATATCGGGGCAGGCCATGTGCTCGGAAGCATGCCCTTAAAAAATACGAGGAACAATTTCGCTAGTAAAATAATGAAATACCATTACAAATATGATATGTAAACAATGATCCGCCCAATTCGAATCCAATTTGCTAATTAGATTCAGAATTTCTTACGAAGTCCAACCAATTGGATTTTATCTAGTAACAAATATCTAGCAATTTTGGAGGTGTTGCATCCCCACAACTTTGGCCACGGATCGGGGTGGAATCAAGAGGGCCAGATGGATCCACAGCCACCTTCCTCAAAGGGTTTTACTTTCTATGTTATCTACGGATTTGGGTCCAGAAATCCATGACCCATAATAACCTGCGGGGAACTGATGAGATAAATACATCTAATATAGGCCGCGAGTTTGACAGTTGTGTATAGTGCACTATGAATTCTTATAGAAATTGCCAAACTCGGGGAATAGGGATGTGAGTGGATTGGAGTCAAATCTGATGTAATGTTAACCATATCCACTATTTTAGATGTTCACATATTTGAATTCAAATACAAAAGAAAAAAAAAGTATATCTGAAACTGAAGTCTGATTTCACAATCCGAATCTGATAGAAATCTGAATTTTAGATTCACATATGAATCTGAATCCAAATTTTTAGCTAAACCCAGTCAAGTTTTTGAAATTAAGGGCATTAGATATAATAAATATTTACTTGAAACAAAATCTGTTCCAAGTCTGGCCGGATGTTTATCTATTGTAATACAAATCTGGATCCGATCGAATGCCCATTTCTTAAATCCAAACCTGGTACGATTTCTTAATCAAATATTAATTTTTTTTTCTATATCCGATTTTTTTTTTTTTTTTGGAACAGTTGAGTAACTGATCCAAATTCAGATATATTGACATCCCTCCTCGCGAACTTGCTTGTGTATGACCGCTTTGATGATGCCAAATCTCATCATGCTTTGCAAATTGAGGACAAAGGTAGGGACTGAACTGAGTTGCTTTTGAATTTGTTTAGTCCAGTCTAATAAATAAATTCATATTCAAAATCTAATCTAATTTGAAAGCAATATGCAGTTTATAACTGAATTCCATTCTGACTCTAATAAGTGACTACGATCCGATAAAAGTCCAATCCGGTTATATATATATATATATATATATATATATAGAGAGAGAGAGAGAGAGGCATTAGATTATGACATCCAGGGTGCTCTTTGGTTGTGATGTGAGATGTCTGATGATGTTCCAAACCAGTCAGAATAACCCACAAATTATATATATATAAATAAAATATGCACACACACAACTAGGCTGCACTCTAAAGCACATGGATGGTTAAGAAAAGACAAGGAGAAAATAGTGTAAACTAATACTAGATGATGAAAATGCCCCTCCATTCTGCAAAATGTAGTCTTCCGAGCTTAGGTGAGCAGAACAATTTGAGTCCACAAAGAGACACTCTTAGTAGTTGGGCCAAGCTCATCCGATCTGCTTGGCTCTTTCGTTTGCCGTGTCAGTGCTACAAACTTTGAAAAGGGGAAGTGCTTTTGTGGGTTTCACCACTTGTTTAGATGATGTTTAAGTGTGTAGATAATGAATGCACGGCAGAAATAATGTTCAAACATCTCTTTAGTTGAAGTAAAAATATGGTGAGGGTTAAGCTGCCGACTATTGTTGAAGGCATACGATGAGGTACAAAAGGGGGTCAAACTTTTCTCTTTTCTCTAGTTGAACCAGAAACACTTTGGCAGTAGGGATACTTTATCAACGTTTTATGAATATGACCAATTATTGGGATAGATTAATGAAATATTAGTTGTAATGTTCGATGAATCCGACTTAATATTGTGGACATACAAATAGTACACTCATAGAGTGTCCTGCTGCTATAGTGTTATGTTATGAACGCCCGTCCGGAGGAGTCTCTTTTGTTGAAGTGCCACCAAAAGTTTCAGATTTCAAAAGAACCCGTGGCCTTCAGCTTTGAGACAACGGGTTTGTCCATTAGACAACAAACTTCAACCTCCCATCGGGAGTCAAACATTGTGCTAAATTTAACAAGAAGACATCGACCTTTTCCTTTTTACCAGCCAAACCTGTGACCTTTTATGTACCTCAAACTTTTTATGAATTTGAGTAGATCCTTAGTGTTTGAAGAGCAAAAGAGTATTTCATTATACTATCGAACAGAACAGAGAGTCGAAACCCCCATCCTTCCTCTCATATATAGGGTTCAGGTCTGCTTTTGGTGCATCAGAAAAAACACCCTCATTATGTTTCAACTTCCATACCGATACCCTTTTTTTGCGATACAGAAAATTTGCGCATTAGAGATTCAAAACCTACCCCACCCAATGCACCAAAGTGAGTTGCATTTCTACTGGACATAAAACCTTGAAGTTGGAGGTTAGTAGCATTGCTACACCCATATTTTGATTCTTGTGGGTGCTATTTCTTTACACTACAAATGGTTGGGGGTGGTCATAAGGAGGGGAATCCAACGATGCCCTGTACTTGGACTTACTTCAGCGCGAGCTTGTGCCCTAACATTCGATTCCAGGTCGGTCCAATAATTTATTTTTTGAAATTATTTGATTTAAACAAATAATGTATAATTATATATATGTTGTAATAATTACTTGTGTTTATATATTAAATTGTATTAAAATGTAAGATCTTCTTTATTTTAATCTAGCCTGGTTGCAGGGGGTAGGGAGGAGGTGCTAGATGTGGCCTAAATTTTGGACAATCAAGCTAGACTCGGACTATGGTCACAATCTGCAGCTAAATGTCCAGCCGAGTGCCTAACCTCCTATCAGGCCGGGCCAGACCTTGTGCGTGTGTGTGTGTTTGGCGGTCGTCTTCGCCTCTCATGAACCGCAAGAGTCATGTCACATATGTATCGGTATTTTAAGTAAGAGTCATGTCACAACTATGCTCAGATTCACCTAGGGTGCCCTTAGATCACAACTTTTATTAATCCCAACGACCGTGAAAGTTGAACATACTTCTCTCTTTCAATGCTTAGTGACCATTCAATGAAGAGAGATAAGAACAGGTGCTAAACATTCCACATTCAGCGTTTTTGTCTAAGAAGGAGCATTGTGTATTATGGGGAAGATGGGAGAGCATATTCTTCTTCCCAGTAGTGGAACTATAGTGTAGCTAGTGTGGGCTAGTAGCCACAACAGGTCTTCAAAAATCCCATTGCAGTGAAGCTAGACCAAGTTTTTGCGTCAATTTTTTTGTATATTTTTTATAAAAGACTAAGCTTCTGGTGTTTTAAATAAATGCCTCCTTTTCAGGAAAACTCTTAAAAAAAGGCTGAACAGAAAAACTTCAATTAACACGAGAAACATAAAATTTAGCTGCAAATTACTTTCATTAGTAATCCCTTTCACTATTTAGGGGACTTGTCATTATAATCAATGTGAGGGATGAATGGTCAGAAAATAACTTAATGAAATAGATGCTGAGAGCCAAAAAATGAATAAACAATTGGACAAGAGAGGTCCTCTTTTTCTAGTGAAAACCTGCTGAGGGATAGGCCCTCATCCATTTTATTAGCAAAAAATTGGGATATATACAACAAAAAATTGAGAGTCTTGTCAGGATGATTACATTACCAAAAGGAAAGTTGACTGGGATCCCAGCCAACTTGTCCCATAAAACATTCTTTATATCCCCTATCACCGGAACACAAAAACAACATACTACAGACTTCAACTGAAGGCTGATTGTACGCCAACTTCAATTTGCTGATAAGCCTCTGCATGTGCAAAAGATGTCTTGCGCTATCTGTGGTACCTTTGATGACTTTGTCTAACTTATCTTTCCAGGCCTCATTGTTGGCTTGTATAACAATGATATGCTCAAAGGTATTAATCTTCTCTAGACATTTGTGCAAAACCCAGTTCTCAGAGAATGCTCTCCCTTCTTTCGACCAAGAACAAACTCCAAACATGTATTCTTCATTGAAACATCTAATGAGTCCTGCAGTACGGTTCAAACCTTCACCATGCCAAGATGCAATGTGAATGTTGTAACCAACTCCTTCTTGGAAGCTCCAATCTGCTGACATGATGCCTTGGCGTAGCCAGATTCCTACTCTTTGAGTGTCCATTTTATTTCAATTAACTTTTTTGTATTGTTCTCTGCAATATTTCCAAAATCTAGAGTAGTAGTCACCAACTATTTGTTCTTGTTCATGTTTCACCTTGTTCCTCAACTGCCATAAGAACCATATGGCCATGTGGAAAGTTGTTTTCCATATGCCCGCCCACAGTTTCCTTCTGAATTTCCTTCTAAACCACCAAACGAGAATTTGTTTAATGGTCTGTTGATGAGAAATCTTTTGATTGAATTTAGCTGCAATGAATTGCCATAATATTTTCGACTTCGAGCAGCCAAAAAACAAGTGGCTTTCATCCTCCTCATGGGTTTGGCATAGAACACACCTAGAGGCCAACTGCATTCCTAATTTTTTGAGTCTGTTTTCAGTCATGGTTCTGCCTTGACATCCAATGTAGACCGTCCAAGTTGCCCTTGGTAATCCATGTTTAACCCAAATATACTGACGCCACTTTTCAATTTCCTTATGCAGCCTGATTGCCTCCCAAATCTGTTTCCGATTGATTGGGCGAGAGTGTTGATTAGCCCAAACGAGTGTGTCAGCCTGATTATCCACCATGATGAAAGTTGCAATATCAGGTCTTCATCTGTTCATTGTATCACGCATTGTCTGATTAGGGCCATACATAACCTCTCTAACAGTGATTCTAGGATTGATAACCTCAAGAATTGGGTCATTAACCTCAATCAGCGCTGCTAGGGGCCTTCCTACCCAACTGTCAATCCAAAATTTGGCTTTTTTGCCATCTTTAATTTGCCAGCAGACTTTGTCCTTCATTTGCTTCCAAGATTTAACTATATCTTTTCAAATTATAGAACTTTTAATGAAAAACATAGCATGCCACAAACCATGTTCCTTGAGGTATTTCTTTCTTACATAAACTGCCCAAATGTTGTTGGTACTAAGTGCTCTACAAGCTAGATAGGCAAGATTTGTTGTATTAGTGTCTTTGATCCTTCTCATGCCAACTCCTCCTTCGCTCTTTGGTAAGCACAGTTGATCCCATTTAATCAAATGTGCTTTGTTTATGTTACTATTGCTACCCCAAAGGAAGTTAGCACACAGGCTTTCAACTTTATGCATAAATTTAAGAGGCAGTTTATATACCATGCCTGTGTAAGAGGAGATAGTGGACAAGACATACTTGATTAAGCAAATTGTGCCTGCATAAGACAGCAATTTATTCTTCCAACTGCCCAATTTCTGATCAATTTTTAGTAACAATCCAGAACATTGATTTTCTACCAACCGTTTGTTTTGAAGAGGTACTCCAAGATATTTGAGGGGGAGTTGCCCATCTTGCCACTCCATAATTTGAGCAGCTTTGCTAAGCTATATCGGGCTGGTGTTGATCCCGATGATAGTGCTTTTATCTTTGTTTACTTTGAGGCCTGAGCAGTTTTCCATGTCTTGAAGGATACCCTTGATGGTCTTCAATGACTTCATGAGATAGGCTGCGAACATGATCAAGTCATCAACATAAAACAGAGAATCAATATCAGACCTGTCTTTACCTATAGTGGGCAGTTTAACTTGCTTATTGTGACATGCTTCAGGCTTCTCGTGAACATCTCAGCAACAATGAGGAAAAGGTATGGAGACAAAGGGTCACCCTGTCTTAAACCCCTTTGAGGAAAAAACCAATTTCCTTCCTTGCCCTTCAGGACTACTGTCATACTAACTGTTCTAACCAAAGTCATCACTTTTTGTATCCAAATGGGGTCAAATCCCAACACTTGCATGGCATTCTCCAAGAAATCCCAAGACACTCTGTCGTAGGCTTTGCTGAAGTCAATTTTCATACAAAGTGATTTGCTCGTCCTAGCTTCCATAGAGTGGATTAGTTCCTGACCTAACAGAATACTGTCTTGGATGCATCTCCCCGCTAAGAAGGCATTTTGGTTAGCATCAATAATACAACATAATATAGGTCTCATTCTCCTTACCATGATGCGACTCAAGAATTTGGTGGTGCTATTGCAGAGCGAGATTGGCCTAAAATTCTCAATATTATGATCACCTTGAATCTTAGGAATGACAACGATATGTGTGTGGTTGACCTTACGAACCAGCCTACCACGAGCAAAGAAATCTCTAATATAAGATTGAATGTCTTCTTTAACAATATCCCAGTTTTGAATGTAGAACTTGTTTGGGAATCCATCAGGGCCAGGTGCAGAGTCAGGGTCTGCACCCTTAATCGCCCAAATAATTTCCTCTTCAGAGATAAGGGCTAATAAGCTGACATTCTCTGCTGCAGTGACTGTCTTCCCTTCACACATCTTGTAAGACAAACTCCATGTTTCATTGCCTCTACTCAGCAGGTGGCTTAAGTGATCATGAAAGGCCTTGCGGATGTCTTCTTCCTCTTCCAATTTTCGCCCATCCACTGTGATTGCATTAATTTTATTTCTGCGTCTTTTGCTTTTGACTGACTCATGAAAAAACTTGGTATTGGCATCACCATCTTTGAGCCATTTAATTCTGCTCTTTTGTCTCCAATAGATCTCTTCCATTAGTAGAATATGGCTCAGTTGCTCTCTGTACTCAGTTTCCTTCTGTATAGCATTCAGATTGCCCTTCTTCACCTCAATTTGCACCCGCAACATGTCATTTTTGAGATTACCTCTTCGCCCAAGAGGACACCGTGGTTTAGACTAACTCAAGTTTCTTTAAAATCCTGATAAGTGGACAGCCATGATCAGACTTACGCCAGCAATCTTTAATGATGTTCTGACATTCTATTTCTTCCATCCAAAAGTTATAGAATCTAAAGCAAGGTCTGCCACTAGCCCCAATTCTGCGATAATAAGCATTGAGAATAATCGGATTGTGGTCAGAGCAAGTGCGAGGGAGAATCATGAGGTCATTGCAGTTGAACATGAGGTCGATCCAAGAAGGCATGACAAAACAGTGGTCAATCTTGCTCATAACATTGGCAAGGCCCATATGGTTGTTAGTCCAAGTGTATTTGATGTCTGGGTTAGAAATTTCTGTTAAGTTGCAACTATTGATAAAATTTGCAAAGGCCATACAAGCCAACTGAGCAGGAGGGTTACCAGATTTCTCAACAGCACCACTTACACCATTGAAATCTCCAAGACAGACGAGAGGTTCATCAGAGGACATGATAATTTGCTGAAGGTCAAGTAATTGCCACTTTCTACGCCTGAAATCAGTATCTAGATAAACACCAATTGCCAAAAATTGTTGTCCAGTGTTCTTGTCCTTGAAATTGCATGATATTCATATAGGAGACAAGGAGACGTGAACCAGATCAATTACATCATGATTCCAAATAACTAAGATCCGAGTCCAGTCATCGTCATGAGATAAATTGGAAACAATACTATACATTGGAAGCATAAGTTGCAGTTTTCTAACACCTACAAGAGATAATTTAGGATCAATTATGAAGAAAATTTCAGGGTTATACCTAGCGATGGTGGATCGAAGTTCCCGATTAGATGCCCTACCTGCCAGTCCCCTTATGTTCCAACTGCACACTTTCATGATGGTTGGGTTCTACTGCCCCCACAGGCATGGTTTCCTTGCCCATCCCTTCACCATGTTGGCTTCCATCGCTATTAGTCTGACCATCCCGCTTGGGTGCACCTCCTCCAGGGTCAATCGCCATGTCCTGGTCTGTGTCAATGACCACAAGTTTGGGTGTCGCCTCATGTGGGGTGGCGTTAACAGCCTTAAGCATTTGCACGTCTATTTTCATGCTGCGCTCATCGTGCTGCTCTTCTTGAGCTCTCTTTTTAGAAACAAATCCATCCACGTTGTTTTGAGTTCGCTTGTTAGTACCTCCACACCTTCTTTTCCTTGACTTTTTGGTCTCTGCAGCAAAAGCAAATATTGCTTTTTGAGGCATCTCTGGATCAGCTTGGGCATCGATTTCAGAGGCTTTGTAAGGGTTTTGTAAGGTTTTTTCCACTGTCACCTTGGGCCCCAATGTGAAAATTTACCTCCTCTGGACACTCTCCCGATGCGGGGTGGGAGCTGCGGTGATTTTCAGCTAGAGGCTGATGATGAGCTTGTGTTGTCTCAAGAGTTACAGGGGATGTAGTCTTCGGTCCCCAGGGAGCTGCATTAGATGGTGCTTCTGGATCCTCTGATTTGGGATGTTGAATTTGTTTTCATTTGCTTTGTTGTTGGGCAAGTTTGTTTGGTACCTTTTGCCTTGCCTTTTAACCACTTTAACTGTGGACCACCCTTCTTTTTCACAATCATGTTGGGTGTTTCCCTCCTTCCTGAAAACACAAGCAGTCGTATTGTGGGTGGTTGAGCCACACATGGAACAAAACTTAACCCTTTCCTCGTATTCCACGGGCTGCATTACCCTCTTACCATCTTCAAACGCGAGGGGGATTTCTGATGTTGGAATGAACCCTAGTGGAACTTCCACCAAGATACGTGCAAAGTTGTGTTTATCCATGCGTTTAGTACAGTGATCCATCCCTACTAGTCGCGCATCCATCACCATAGCAATGTCAGCAAGGGTCCTCTCGTTCCACATGAATAGAGGTAGGTTCGACAACCTAATCCATATGTGTACCTTGGACGATGTTGCTACTCGCATCTCCATTCCTAGAAACCATCTGCTTGCCGTGAGAAAACGACCTCCAACTTTCCAGGTGCCAGGCCTCAAGATTTCCAAAAGTTCTTGTTCAGTTTGGGTCCTGATGAGGAAGTTCCCTTTTCCGACTGTGGTGAACTTCACTGAGGGAAGATGCATCCATTGACGCTTGAGCTTCTCGAATACGAATGGGTAGTCAAGTCGACCCCTTCCTAACCCTCCAGCTAAAGTGGCAACGGCAGCAAAGTCGAAGAGACGAGTCATAGCCTTGTAGGCTACGTTAGAAATGAACAATGTCTTTCTGCCATCCATGTCTTTTATTTCTAGAGAAGGGATGTCGCATACCTCTTTCTGGCTTTCTCCATTGACAGCAGATGTCCAAGTTTTCGTCACAGCTTGAGCTGCCTGTTTGAAGGTTTCTTTCACTCGATTTACATTATTGGCCCCATTATGGCAATGGAGGTTCCTCTGCTTGTCATTGTCACTCTCTTCATGGCTGGCATGCCCTTTTCTCTGCCCCATTAGTGATGCTTCTGCCAACAAGGGAAAACCACCGCAGTGCCCATCGGCAACCTGAGAGAGTGTCTTAACCGACTCATCAATGTCACGCTCAAAGTCTGCTGCCTCCATCCCCAACATTTTAGAGCATGTATCTCCCTCCTCGTTCGCCCTTTGCTCAGACGGGGGAGGGGGAGCAAGGCCCTCGCCCCTCTGCAAACCCCTAACCAGCCCCAAATCGCCTATTCTATCTCACGCTCTCTCTCCTCGAAGCCTATTACTTCCAACACCAAGACAGACAGGTCCTCTTTTGAAGTTACAATTGTAAAAGGGCAACTGGGTAACGCTGAAAAAGGGTGGCAATGCCACGGCCATATTTCTCGATTACAACACATCACCAGAAAAAAAAGGCCTAAAGGCACTCCCATTCCTCCTTCCTCATAATCACAGGCTGCATTGGTAGCAGTATACTCTTCAACTTAAGTGCAACTGTAGTTTATATTTCAATGTTTTACATTTGGTTGCTGGAATTAGACCCCGGAGACGCAAACTCAGGTTGTAAATTCGGCACCTTCTTTTATCCTTAATCACAAAAACTCAACAAGTTCATGCTTTCCAATTGTTCGTATACATGTAATACAACCAAACTTTAAAGCAGTGATCACTGGAACATAGCAAATTAATGGAAGGGAAACTAGAAAACAATTTCAAGCAAATTGTTTTATTCTCAGCCAAACACGGAGAGTTGGCCACATAACTAGAAAAAGTTTTAAGTGAGTCAAGAAAGGCGCCGGCAGAGGGTGACACCGTCACCGATACAAACTTGCGAGATCTCAACTCAGCGATCAGAGGCCAAAAACTTGTTGAATTCAACATTGTGCCTCGTCACTCGATCAATGAACTCTTGGTGAGGTTTTTCTCTATGTTCCAATATGGTTACCGGTTCAGCCACCAAACCGAACCAGAGCGTGTTGTCATATGCAATCAGGCCACCGACTCTCAACAACTTCATTAGGCACTCATGGTAATGGGCATTGTTCAGCTTATCTGCATCCACGAATGCAAAATCATAGTTGCCTTCTTCTCCCTGTGCCATCCCTTGGAACAACAATTACATATATTCTAATTGTTTTTAATATTAATGGAGAAGCTTTTCATTGTTGGAATGCAAACCACAAATGATAAACAAATTATTGTTGGTAGAAAGTTTTATCAATGAGACTTTTAAATCATGTTGATTGAGTATTCATGATCGATATTATGAAGTTCTTTAAAAAAATGATAAAATTGCGATGTTTTGAAAGAATATAAATTAAAGTTTTAAGTAACTTGCTTCAAGGGGCAATGCGTCGCAGGTTGGGTTAGGGTCCCATGTGTCTCTAGCTTGATTTCTGTGGGTGTCGTGCCTTGGTGTCTTAAGCGTTTGGACGCAGTACCTAAGTTGAAAAGTGAACTGTTGCCATCGCTGACATTGACGCAGTCCAGGACATTAGAGATAGGGGGATTGGGGGAGCTTTTAGGTCTTTTTTTTGAGGTATTAAGTTGTTAACATCTCGCTCACCTAAAAAGTTTTAAGTGACACATAGATAATGAAATGCAATTCTTCAAGAGTTTTCTTCCCCCCTTAAAAACGCGGATAATATTGTAATGTAGGGTCTCCAACTCTTAGTAGATCCATTGAGGAGGGCAATGGTTTAAACGTGGTTCCTTTGGTTCCTTATATAGATATGAATAGAATTCTAATATGTAAAGTATTCAGATCCATACATAGTATAGAATTTTCTTACCAAATTTGAGGGATGCTTAATTTTGACAAGCATAAGCTCCTAATTTGCATGTAAACATTCAGGTATTTTCTTTTCTATTTCTATTTCATATATCTGATCTTGAACCAAACTTAGTTTAAGTAATATTTGGTATGGTAATAGTTAAATTCGATATGAATTCGATGCATTGACATTCCTTAAGGCAACAAAGTCAGTGAAAATAAATTGACGAGTTCAATTTAAAAAATTCAAATCCGATTTCATTTCAATGTCTCGGATCTAGAAGCAATAGAAATGGTTCTCCACTCCTGCCTCCTTGATGAATGGAAGCCCAATATTGTCGAACGTTGCTCTATCTATATCGATTGCTGTTATCTAAAGGAACTAATAAGTCATGTTAGAAGCATATTTACTCACACATTCATCATGTTGGGCGGCTAAGAGAAAAAGAAGGAGAAAAAAGGGATGGACATTTCTGTCATTTAAAATTAATTATCTCATTCTTCTCTCAACTAGGTTAAGATGGAAGGTCGTAGTTAGATGGTTGGGTGACTTTGGATAGGCAGACTCATCATTCACTCATACAAATATTAATTCCGTGAATGGGAGCTTTCGGAATCATTTGTTTTGAAAGTTTTGTATCCTTTTTACATGCTAAAGGCATATAATATTTTTTGTCTGTTAGTTGTGTTTGTATACTTTATATAGAACTAATGTACATAGACAAATTCCATAGATTTTCATGAGGAAACATTCCTAGACAATATTTCTCTTAATAAGAATATATTTGATGGCTTATATTTGTTTTTTTTCAATAAATGTTGACAGATTATATAAAGCAGTTGCTGTAAATATATATCCGTTGCATATGCACGTCATAACTTCAGGCACCACCAACACAAATATGCTCGGTGAAACAGATGATATGTGCTACGGCAAAATGCAACAAAATTCACAAGAGCCAAATCTAGTCAATTTTCAAAATGTAAGGGTATTCAATACAAGATATTTTTTTAAAACTAAAAGCGATCTGATTTCTTACATCCAAACCCGATCTGATTTCTTAAATGTTTTTATATCCGATTTTTTTGGAATGGATCAGTTGGATATCTGATCCAAATCAGATATATTGACATCATTTCCAAGAATAGAGAGATCTAGTAGGTGGCAGCTGTGCCGTTGTTTGTTTGTTGAATTTAGATGATGTGAAACTCATTCTTCTAAGTTAAGACTAAGTTAGAAACCCCAGAGCTTAGATTTCAGAGGCATCATTAATATTTGGGGAGCCCAAAAGTTCTTCAACTAAAAATGCCACCCAGTTTTGAGAAAGAAATCAACATAAACTTAGCACCATTTTTCTTTTATCCTATTTTTTATTCAAATTGTTTATGGTTGATCTCTTGAATCCTTTTAAGAGAAACAATTCAGTCCTGAAACTGTTTATCTTCATACCTTGCCGTTTTCTGGCAACACAAGGGCAGTGGTGAGAAGAGAATAGCCGGTGAAGACGCCGATCTCAATCGTCTTGCTTGCGTTCATCAGCTTGAGCAACAGAGACATGAACTGCCCCTATTCTGGCGGGCACACTCATCAAGCTCCTAAAACAAGGTAAAACAATTTAAATTATAGCTCTAGTATTGTGGATATACTGGACCAAATATTTCTGGATATTATAAGGTCTGATGAGAGGAGGAGGTTGTAAGGTTAATTGAAATATATCGGACTTGGGTATAATTATCCGATAAGCAAATATTTCGTGATATTGTGCAGTTTCCATAGCCAGGAAGAAATGGCACAATTAAGGCAATTTTTCTTGAAGAGCTTAGTCATGCACCTTAAGTTCAAGAATAGTTCACCTCTCCAAGTGATATATATATATATATATATATATATATATATATATATATATATATATATATATATATATATATATATATATATATATATATATATATATATATATTAGAGAGCGAGAGAGAGAGAGAGAGAGCGTTTAAGTATTTGAACAAGAAGAAATCATTTTGACTATTGAGCATTGCAAGATTAATGACTTAGACAACAATAAGTAAAAAAAAAAAAAAGAATATTTTACTTATTTAACGTTAATTAACAACTTTTTCTACTTATTTTCTTTCGACTGTGGATCATGAAAAGACAATATTCCTTGTCCTTCTAAAGTCTAGAGGACGGAAAAATCTTCCAACATCATATCACACTGTTTAATCACACCTACGCCAATACACTCGTGTTGATATTGTGAAAGATCCACGTTCTGATCACATTGAACGTGGTGTTAGTTACATCAACTCCACCAACAATGAACGTGCAGTTGGTTACATCAGTTCCACCAAATGTAGAACCACGTTAGCATGTAACCCATCATCATGTA
Organism: Nymphaea thermarum; assembly: GCA_011799765.1. NCBI lineage: Eukaryota > Viridiplantae > Streptophyta > Magnoliopsida > Nymphaeales > Nymphaeaceae > Nymphaea > Nymphaea thermarum. Next base: position 200,256 of record JAANDH010000203.1, on the reverse strand, counting down.
AAGAAGATGTAACTGAAAAGGGAAACCTCATCGAGTCAGTTAAAACTGAAAAGGTTATCCCCATCCATTGTAAAGCAACATAGCATATAAAGGAAAGCAGGAACCACAGTAGCGTGTGAGAGTCCCTACATCATGGATGTAGCCTTAACAGGTGAACCACATTAAAAATCTCTGAATACTCTTTCATTTCTTTCATATGGTATCAGAGCCGATGGTGCTCCATTACTAAACCAGCGTGGACATGGCAGCCAGCTTCTCTTCGCTTCCAGGCCTACCAGCTCCTACCTCTTTTCAACACTTCATTTCAACCAAGTTAGATTCTGATAACTATGTACTGTGGGCATCTCAATTCCGACCTCTGCTCATCTCCTATGATTTTGAAGGCTTCATTGATGGTTCAAAAACTGAACCTCAAAAAACTGTCATCAAGGATGGCAAATATGCTCCCAATCCTGAGTATATAGACTGGCGCCGGCGAGATTAGCTTCTCCTGAGCTGGCTCATTTCTTCTTTGTCTGACTCTGTTCACTCCCAAGTTATTGGATTGGAAATGTCTTATGAAGTCTGGACCACTCTGCAAGATGCTTATGCTGCACAGTCACGTGCACGCATCTTACAACTTAAGGAGCAGCTACAGAATTTAAGAAAGGGAAACAAATCTATTTCCCAATTTGTTCAGAAAGCCAGATCCATTGCCCACCATCTCAAAGTTGCTGGAAAGAAAGTTGAAGAAGAGGACCTTATTCTTCATATACTCCGTGGTCTTCCACCACAGTATGAAGCAATGCGTGCTTCCATCTCTATTCGCAAGGATCCTGTTAGCATGACTGAATTACTTAGTCTCTTGTTGTCCCATGAAGCCTACCTTGGTGAAGGTGATTCTGTTGAAAAAGCATCCGACTCACAAGTTGAAGCCAATGTCACTCACAGAACCAACCAAGGTAGCGGTAATCAATATTATGGAAGGGGAAACTATCGTGGAGGCCGTGGTGGTCGATTTCGCTCACGAGGTCGAGGACGAGGAAACTATAATCAGTAAAATCAAAGGTATTATAATGATCAACGCTCTCACATTGTCTGTCAATTATGTGAAAAAATAGGGCACTCGACAAAGACATGCAGATTATTCAAGCAATCAAACAATTCTAATTACAATCCTCCTCATGTGTATAATGCTACTATATCTGAGACCACCGGTGATGATTCGTGGTATCCTGATTCTGGTGCTTCCCATCATGTTGCTCCTGATCTTAGCTCTTTATCAATAAATTCTGCGTACTCGGGCACTGATTCTGTCAAGGTAGGAAATGGTACAGGTTTAGCTATTAAACATATTGGTAGTTCATCCTTTAAAGTTGGAAATTTCAATGTCAAGGTACATGATATTCTTCATGTTCCTCTTATCACCAAGAAACTTCTCTTTGTGCATCGGTTTGCTGCAGATAATAACGTTGTTTTTGAATTTGATGCAAGAGGGTGCAGAATTAGAGATGCCAAATCCAAACAAGAGTTGTTGAGAGGACACGTTAAAGGAGGAATCTACACTCTTGACTTTGACAAGTTTAAAGAAAAAGTTGCTTGCATTGGAGAAAAGGCTAGTCGCGCTACATGGCACGCCCGGTTGGGACATCCAAATAGAAAAATTGTTGATCGTGTGCTTAGTTCCTTTAATTTACCTTTTTCAGACTGTAATATCAGAATTTGTTCTTCCTGTCAAACTGCTAAAATGCATAAGTTACCCTTTAGTCGCATTGATTACAGTAAATTGGAACCTCTAGAGATCATCTTTTCAGATGTATGGGGGCCAGCCCCTATTCCTAGTATCTATGGACATCGTTTTTATGTTATCTTTGTTGATGCATGGTCAAGATTTACATGGCTGTTTTTGTTGAAATATAAATCTGAAGTGCTTGAGACCTTTCAAAAGTTTAAAGCAATGGTTGAAAATATGTTTGGAAGAAAAATTAAGAACTTCCATAGTGACGGTGGAGGAGCATACAAGTGCATGGACAACTATTTTTCCATGGCAGGAATTAAACATCATTATTCCTGTCCTCACACCCAAGAACAGAATGGCGTCTCTGAACGCAAACATAGGCATATCGTTGACACTGGATTGACTCTTATAGCTCACAGCAATGTGCCAAAACAACTCTGGAATTTTGCCTTTTCAGCCGCAATGTTTCTGATAAATTGGTTACCTGCTGCAGGCTTGAAAAATACAAGTCCTCTTGAAATGCTTTGGAACAAGGAACCCAACTACAAGTTTCTTAAAACTTTTGGGTGTTTATGCTTTCCCAACTTGAGAGCGTATAGATCCAACAAACTCGACTATCGATCTCATGCTCATGTTTTTATGGGTTATAGTGATAATCATCATGGCTATCTATGCATGGATCCTAACTCATTCAAGATTATTGTGTCCAGAGATGTTATTTTCAATGAAGAAAATTTTCCTTTTATTGAAAAATCAGCTAATGACACTTCGGCTCAAGGAACTCACTCACAAGTTGTTATTGTGCCTCCATGGCTCTCATCTTCAAGTAGTGCCCTTGCAGAAAATCCTACTGCTCCCGTTCCTGATAGTGGACCGCTTATTGCACCTAGCTCGCCACAAACAAGTCCAGATCAACCTGCTCCTCAAGCGGCACCGCTGGTCACCTCAAGTTCTCACTCTATGGTGACACGCTCCCAAACTGGTTCACTCAAACCATCCTCTCGTTATGCTTTCTCTAGTCTCTTAGTGACTAAACTCCTTGAAGACAAGGAACCAAAAGATTTTAATGAAGCTACCAAGCATAACGAGTGGTGTGCTGCTATGCAAGACGAATTTCAAGCTCTTTGCAAGAATAAAACATGGTCTCTTGTGACTCGCACCTTGGACATGAATGTTGTGTGGTGCAAATGGGTGTACCACATCAAATGCAAGTCAGATGGCACTCTTGAGCGACACAAAGCTAGACTTGTTGCAAAAGGGTTTCACCAAGAAGAAGGAGTCGACTTCTTTGAAACTTTCAGCCCTGTCATCAAACCAGGTACTATTCGAACCATGATCTCACTTGCTTTACGGGGGAATTGGATCATTAGACAACTTGATGTCCATAATGCATTCCTTAATGGAACCTTATCTGAGGAAGTGTATATGGCTCAACCGCCCGGCTTCGTCGACCACCAATTTCCATCCCACGTCTGCCACCTTCATAAGGCCCTATATGGACTAAAGCAAGTCCCTCGAGCCTGGTTTCAACGGCTGAGTCAAAGCCTCTCTCATTTTGGATTCACAAGCTCTAAAACTGATCCTTCTTTATTTATCATGCATAGTGGTGAAAATATCGTTTATATTCTGGTCTATGTAGACGACATTCTTGTCACCGGCAATTGTCAAAGTCTTACTAACAAGATTATTAAGCTTCTTGGTGAGCAGTTTGCCATAAGGGATCTTGGGAGGCTTCATTTTTTCCTTGGGGTGGAAGTTCTGTATAATTCCCAAGGTGCTATCCTCTCTCAACGGAAGTACATCATTAATCTTCTAAAAAAGGCAAAAATGCATGAGTGCAAACCTTCCACCAATCCAATGTCATCATCCTCTAAATTACACATTGGAGACAACATTGATTTTGAGGACCCTACCTTGTATAGGAGCATTGTGGGTGGCTTACAATACCTATCTCTCACAAGACCAGACGTCGCTTTCAGCATCAATAAAGTGTGCCAATTCATGCACAAGCCCTCCATAGCTCACTGGACAGCGGTTAAAAGAATCCTAAGGTATTTGAAATATACTATTCAGTATGGATTGATGTTCAAAGCATCCAAAGACACTAGCATTAATGTCTACACAGATGCTGATTGGGCTGGGTCTCCTGATGACCGAAAATCCACCTCAGGGTATGGAGTTTATATTGGCCCTAACCTTGTTTCATGGAGTTCACGGAAACAACATGTTCTCTCCCACTCAAGCACTGAGGCCGAATACAGAGGAGTAGCAAATGCCACAGCAGAGCTAACCTTGATTCAGTCTCTCTTAAGTGAGATGAAAGTTAGTGTTGTCAACACACCAGTCATTTGGTGTGACAATATTAGCGCTAACTACCTTGCAGCTCATCCTACGTTTCACTCCAGAAGCAAACACATTGAAGTCGACGTTCACTATGTACGCGACAAAGTTCTAAAGGTTTGATCAGAGTTCATCATCTCTCATCAAAGGACCAAATTGCTGATGGCCTAACCAAGCCCATTGCTGTCACATAGTTTAATTATTTTCGTGTCAAGCTCAACCTTAGAAACATACAGTTGCACTTGAGGGAGGTTGTGAAAGATCCACGTTCTGATCACATTGAACGTGGTGTTAGTTACATCAACTCCACCAACAATGAACGTGCAGTTGGTTACATCAGCTCCACCAAATGTAACTGAAAAGGGAAACCTCATCGAGTCAGTTAAAACTGAAAAGGTTATCCCCATCCATTGTAAAGCAACATAACATATAAAGGAAAGCAGGAACCACAATAGCGTGTGAGAGTCCCTGCATCGTGGATGTAGCCTTAATAGGTGAACCACGTTCAAAATCTCTAAATACTCTTTCATTTCTTTCATAGATATATCATTAAAAACTCGTTGAAGTTCACCACGCACTGTTGATGAACTCAGAGAGAGATAAGAATGCCGCAAAAGATCAAAATCATGAGCTTAGGGAGAGAGATATCTGAACACAACCAAGATCAAGAAATCAGCAAGAGAGAGAGAGAGAGAGAGAGAGAGAGAGAGAGAGAGAGAGCACATTTTATGGGACTTGGTTGCCTCTCGAAGCTTCTTCATTGCCTCATTTTCCCTCGGGTAGACGCTGGTTTTCAGTATGTACTGCAAAAATGAAATCGGAAAATGAATGACACAAGATCAACACCATGCTTAATTCACTCATGCAGATGACGGTTGATAAGTCTCTCTTTCTTCAGAGAAACTAAAAGGCCTGAAAAGAAGAAAGGAAATCTAGAGAAAACACGAAAAGTTTGGAAAGAGCTTATGGTAGATGCCTCTAGAAGGGCTTCGCTTCTAGGAGAGGCGTCTTCGCCATCTCTAATATCTTCCTCGGCCTCTCCCCAAATCAGTCCAGCTCTCTCAATGGAAAGAGACGCCAACAGTCGCAATGCAATCAACACAAGCAGGAGGATGGATGGATCATGGAAGGGTTGTTATTTATCTTTCACGAGAAAAATGAAAACTTTTTATGGGACCAACTTTTTGGATTGATTTCCGTAAGTGAGGCTGGCTTTTCCATATTTCGTGTCAAGCAGCTACACTTGCTATTATTTGCAAGCAACACCATATTAAGCCAGAAAATTGAATTGAATCTATCAGGTTGTCAAATTGTTGAACGAGCCGATTCAGCTAGGTGAATCTGCAAAAAAAATATATACTATAATTACTTTGGAAAATAGATAAGATATATATATGTACAAATATAAAAATAAAATAAATCATTAGCAATTTTTTTTAAATAAAAGCAAGTAGTGTATGTCATTCAAGGGGGGTGATTCAAGCCGTTCATAGCAACACTTGTTTTTTTGGCGTTACAAGAATATGAAATTATAAGATTATATTACATAAGAAAAATGTGAAACCATCTACCTAAAGTTGATCGGATTTACCAGGACACAAATGTTCCGAGTGCACCATGTAATGATGGCATAATTTGATCAAATTTTAAGGATCTCAAATTTTATTGCAATTCTTTTTTTGTACTTAAGAACTCCGTTTGCTAGGCAGTTTATATGTAAGGACCAGGTGATAAGAGGGGTCCAAGTCCCCCTTGGAATTTCAGAAGTTATAATTTGGCCCCCAATAATATATACTGGGCCGATGTTGAAAATCTTTGGCCTCACTATTAAAAAACAAAAGATCTTGGCTCTCCTCGGCTGAATGATATATTGCCTTGGCTCTGCCAACACAAAAAAAAACGAGCTAAAAATTGGAATTGTTTCTTAATAACGTGTCGTCTCTGCACATGAGTAGATTCGCATGGGCCGATATATATTGCAACAATGGATGTCTTGTTCACCGACTTTTTGAGACATCTAGGCCCTCACCTCCCACGGCCATGTGTGTATATATGTACAAATTTTATTAAGAATCGAATTAAATTTTCAAAATTTCAATAGGGAACAAAAAAAAAATCTCAAAATGTTTATATCACCTCAATAAAAATACTTTTAATGCCGAATGGTTAGGCAAGTGTCCAGGATGGTGAAAATGAAGGGACCAAGTTGCGCACCAGGCCTCAACATGCTATCTGTTCGGGCCAAGTTTGTGTCAACTTAAGCAAATAAATGAAAACATAAACCACGTTTTCAAAATTGGCAAACAATATGCCCTTAAATGAAGGTAGAGAGCTTTGACACCCATACATTTCCTTGGGAAACACGATCGGTAAACTCTTTGGAGTTTTCCGGATTTCAATCGACCATGTATACCAAATTGTACAACACATGGACCCTCTCTCACTGTAAGGCTGCAAATCAGGAATTCTTCAACACTTTGGACCTCTCTGTCTCTCTGTAAGGCTGCAAATCAAGGCAGTAAATCAAATTATCCAACAGTACTTGGACCTTTCTCTCTCTCTCTTTTTCTATGTAAGGCTGCAATTCAAGGCTGGGCATAGGGCCAGGCTGGTCCAAGCAAAATCCCAAGAAGAAGTCTTTGGATGCTCTCATCAAAAGACTCAAGGAAGTTTAGAGTGTTTCAAGATATTGGAATCTTTAGCTTAAACTTCTGTCAGTGGGTTCACGTATTTGCGAAAGCGTTTGTTTTTAGATTCAGCATATTCCTCTGCATCTGTAATCATAGTTAAAGATGACATAAAATGTAGACTACAAGCAAATGAATCAGTGAAAGACCTTGTTATGCACATGGTTTTGGCCACTGATCTTTGTTAACAAGCATCCAACCCCATAGATCATGCTTGTTAATTGGTTTTTAATCATGCAAAGATATATCTCAGAGGCACCTTTCCTTTGCGAAAGCCAATGCATTCCAGGACCGATATGTTCTTTAAAGTCATTTTTGTCAAGAAATTAAGAGGTCTGGTTTTTGGCTGTGAGATGTATCAAGAGTCCTTAAAACATGACCACTTGGGTAGGAGACAAAAATCAGATCTTTTAAAATTATTCATTAAATTATATATTTTTTAAAACTAACCATATAGATAAAGATCATCATAGTGATTTGATGATAAACATATATTAAGTTAGTTGTTTTCTTACTTAAAAAATTTTTAAATGTTTTTAATAGTCAAAGAATGAACGTCTCTTATAACATTAAAATTTTGATTAGTACAAAAATCAATCATTTTTATAAAAATGACTTCAGCTATAGCAATATTATATTAAATTAGTGTTTATAAATATATTAGAAGGTTCACATTAAACACTTAACCCCTATCTAAGTGGTTTGGTGTAGGGTGTGTGTGTGTGTATATATATATATATATAGTCACAAATAACGTTTCATAGTTTTTAAACGGCGAGTTTTTCTCGAATATACTACGGTGAGTTTCGAAAAAAGGAAAAAATACGAAGAAAGTATGACAGTTTTTTTTTTTATTTTAAAAATATAAAAATGGAGGGAAAATAAAATAAGTGAGAAACTAATAACATAAATATCAAAAAATAAGTAGATTTGCAACAAATAAAAAATAAAAATGAATAAAACTGTTTAATATTAAAAAACTGAAAAAAATGCACTTGTTTTTTGCTTTTAACTTTTTTTTTCAAAAAAATGCATTTTTTAAAGTTTTAAATGGCAAGTTAATTTATTGCATTTTTTCCACTTTTTTTTTTTAAAAAAAAAACGTGTTTTCTGTTACTATATACATACACACAAACACACACACTTTATCCAATTATATATATATATTCACAGACACACATTAATTGAACAAAGATGAAAATTATATGAACTTCTGACTAATTTCTTGATGGAAAGTTCAAGCGTGTTCCAATTCAAACGCCGCAACCAACTCAGAAGTAGGTATTTTCTGTCCAGCCGAGGCGTTCAGATCCAGGGCAGTGGCAATGCATTCCAGGACAGATCAGATACTCAAAAATTCCAGGACCAATTCCAACCAAATACTCAAAAATTCTTGGTCTGATCAAATCGAGGGAGAGGGGTGTTTGAATGAAGGAGAGAAAGCCTTCCGGCAAGGCGCTTGCTTGAAGGCATTTGTTGGATTGAAGTAGGCAAATCATTAATTATGAATCAATTTGTTTCCTCTGATAGCAATCATTTAATGACCTTATGAAACAAAATATTCAATATATTTAGTCCATACCACTCGACTTGAAGAATCGCCGGAAACAGCAGGCATACTGTGTCGCCCCTTTCTCCTCCTCTAGTGGCACTTTTCAGTAAGCATTTTCATAAGGTCCTTTTTAATTAAACTTTCCAAGCGCAAGGATGTAACGTTCTCTGTTCCTGCCTTTCTTTTTTTGTTCTAGGGCTTTCTTTATTCAACCCCTCTCCCTGGATTTGATCAGACCAATTTGGTCCACAAGTTTGATAGTTATATATAGTGCACTCTGCTTTCTTATAGAAAATGCCAAACTTGGCGAATAGGGATGTGAGTGGATTGGAATCGAATCGGATGTATTCTTAACCATATCCACCAGTTATATGTTCACATATTTGGATTCAAATACAAATGAGAAAAATGTATATCTGAATTTGAAGTCTGATTTCACAATCTGAATATGATAGAAATCTGATTTTTAGATTCACATATTAATCTGAATCCAAATTTTTAGCAAAATCTAGTGAAGTTTCTGAATGTCAGGGCATTAGATATAAAAATATTTACTTGAAACTAAATCTGATCCAAATCTGACTGGATATTTAAATATTGTAATACATATCTGGATCCGATGGAATGTTCATGTCTTAAATCTGAATCTGATTCGATTTCTTAATAAGATATGAAATTTTTTTCTATATCTGAGTTTTTTGGAACGATCGAGTAACTGATCCAAATCAGTATACTGACAACCCTATTTACGAACTTGCTTGCTTATGACCACTTTGAGGATGCTGAATCTCGTCAAGCTTTACAAATTGAGGACGAAGTTAGGGACCCAACTGAGTTGCGATATGCAGTTTATAACTGAATTTGAATCTGACTCTAATAGGTGACTGGGATCCGATAAAAATCCAATCCAGTTATGAGTAAATGTCAAATATTTCTTTAGTCCGATGCAAATTGGAATTTAGAAAGTATGGGTTTAAGGCCATGTCAGAATACAAATACAATTAAGTTGAATTTGGTAGTGACTAGATTGGATCCAAGCCTGGACGGTTTTCACTCCTAAACAAAGTAATTTGAAGACTAATTGCCAATGTACATGACACTGGTAAAATTTTCAGAAATTAATTTTAGGAGCAAAGCATTATCTACCTTTCCAGCTCTGTATATCTATGGTCTATATATATATATATATATATAGGCATTAGATTATGACAAACAGGGTGCTCTTTGGTTGATCAGTGAATATCCTTTTGATATGCCTAACAATGCAGACATATTCTACCAATAAAAGGTATATATTTTAGAAATATCATGAAAAATAATCTATAAACCTAATTGGTGACCATTTAAAATTATTAATCTTAGGTTATTTGTCAACTCATGAAGAGGCCATATAGACATCAAAAGCGTCAGAATTTATTTAATCCTACACTTTTTAGCATCTTGAGTTCATGTGTACATCTGGATATATTTATTAAAAGATTGAAAATATGGGAAATTAGGCATTATGTATATTTGAAGAATTTGTAAATATATTTGTAAATCAATAAATGCAAAATATGAAAAATTGTCTTTTTTACCCTTGGCTAGGAACAGTGTAGTTTAGAGCTCATAATTTGGGTTGATTTGCTCATTATGATGAGTACAACATGGTTAGAAAACTACAAATTGGTTTCTTACCTGTGCTTTGAAAAGAATTGCCGAAGCAATGCAAGTTTGGTCATTGATTTTTAGATTATAGAAAATAATTTATGCCTCATATTGTGACAAATATTCAAAGGGTGATGACCATATTCACTATCCAAAGGATATGTCCATACTGAAACACATTATGTGGTTGAATTAATGAAAAAGTGAACCACGTCCAATCACGGTCACCTGATGCAATGTGTCTGGCAATGTGATGTGAGAGGTCAGACGATTTCTCAGTCCAAACAGGGTAATCCACAAATAATTATATATATATATATATATATATATATATATATATATATATATATATATATATATATATATATATATATATATATATATATATACAAAAGGCCAGCACATTGCCGGCTGGGTTTCCAACACAAGCAATACAAACTTCATGACACTTTTTAAGGGTGGGCATCCGGCCAAGTATCAGATGGGCTGGGCTCTAAGGTACTCGGCCCTGCTCAATCAAAAATATATATTTTTCATCACGAATATGTATTTTAAATGTTTTTTAATTAAAATCTGTCGAGTCGGGCCAGGTTTTTGTTTAGACCTTGATGGTTGGGTCCGGGCATAGGCCCAACACAACTTTAAACCAGGCCTAGCCAGCTTTATTGTAGACCATATGAGATTGATTCACGTGCGGAGGAAGAAAACGAGACTAGGGAGCGAAGGTACAGGTAGTGAAGAGCAGACTGTTGGGATTTCCTCATCTGGATAGTCCTACGTCGATACGGGTCCATATCCGTTTCGGACCCTTAATTATAAATACTCATGTCTTGTGATGGTGTGTGACACATCAAGTTTTTACCGTCTGGGTAATCGGTCCCCTTAGCTATACGTGAATTGTCTGTCCCCATCACTGGGGTGCTATGGCTGAGGAGAGAAACTCATTGTTGCCGCCGCCGCCGCCAATGCCGCTGGGGAACGACTCTATGGGGATTGTAGCAGTTCTTTCCACAGCCACCGACATTCAGTCGGCGGTCACCTCTACAGGTTCTTCTTCCGCCCTATGAAACGCATGAATCATGAATGTCTCTTTTGTTTTCTGCATTTTCGTTTTGTGCGCCATCTTTGATTCTAGCAAAGCTCCAACAATGGGTTACGGACCCACACCACGTTTCCGTTGCACGTTTCCCCTTTGCAATTTGTTTTTTCACGCAAAGGGAATAGGGCAGAAACGTGGATGAAGAGGGCACCAGCGTACCTATCTTCCTCTGTTGCAGAATGGGCGATGGAAGCATTGGTCTTCCATTGCAGCCGCAGAGAAGGGAATAGGTAGAGGCGACGGACGTGCCTCTCGCCGGCGCCCAACCATCGTGTTGGGAAAGAATTGGGAAAGAGAAAAGAGGGAAAGGAGAAGGCGACGGAAGGCGTTGGCTTTTCCGTTGAAGGGAGACTGCCGGAACAGAGGCCACTGGCGGGTTCGCCGTCGCCGGACGGCCCTGACGGCACCTACCGGTGTCCGCCCAATCGCCTGTCGCCCTCCCGCTGCCACCGGTCATGCCCAAATCTCACATATTAGGGCAAAAGGACAGACGATGGCTGATCAGAGGTCCGCGGCGACTTCCCTGTCGCCGGTGAGAGTCGCCGGCGCCGACCCAAGGCTTCCCTTAGCCCGTCGGAGAAGACCCCGCTGTTCCCTGCATTCGGCGTTTTGCAGAGAAGCGGCGGTTTCTCGCTGCCTGCAACTGCTCGCTCGGTCGAGCGGGAGACGGGCGGACCCCGGTCGGGTCGTTTTGACCCGACCTGGATCCATAATGTTTAAACAAAAAAAAAAATTGTTAACGCCCGCCGCCCGCTTTTGCGCCTTGCGTCGTTGGATCGGGTCGGGTCCTTTTGGACCCGAACTATATCCATTTGGTCTGATTTTAAAAACAAAACAGATTCGGACCATTTTCGAACTGTTTCAGAGCATTTCAGACCGATTCATCCAGTTTTGGAACTGGTTCAGACATTTTGGGACCGATTCGGATCTTTTCTGGACCGGTTCAAGTGATTTTCAGACCGGTTCATTCAGTTTCAGAACCGATTCAGGCCTTTTCAAACCGATTCAGAGATGTTTAAGACCGGTTCTTTCCCTTTTCAGACCGGTTCATCTAATTTTCCACTGGTTCAGTCCATTTAGGACTGATACGGGGCCGGTTCAAAACTAGAGGATGCTGTTTTATGTGATTTTATGCCCATTTAAGGTGTTTAATGAATTGGTTCGATCATTTTAAATCGATACGGGACCGATTCATTATGTTTTATGGAGCTCTAATGAATAACTTAGATAGCATTAAGTTGCATAATTCATGTGATTTGTGTGTTTCATTTTATATGTGATTTTATAACATATTCTTGTATCATGTGTTATTGAAGATTATGCTAAGGTTAATTTTTATTGCATGATCATAAAGTTGTACGATAACGCTAATGTAAAGGGCCTATGATTAGTTAAATCATGTTATACCTCACCAGACTACACATGATTTAAAGGCACATTAGTGTTTCATGTTGTACTTACTCTCATTTGAAGTAACATTATTACCCAAAGGTAGTGTGTTATGTTCAAGAAAATAAGTAGAGTAAAATAGGAAAATAGAGTCTTACATAGTTTTGTCATTTTACACCCAAAGGTGTTATGCTTAACTATAGTTTGAATTTACATTACTTAGTTTTACTAGATAAAGTTAATACGGAATACATATGCGTATTAGGTATATTACCAAAGTAGTATCCTAATGACCCCTGTTATTTGTCTTAGAATTAGTAGACATAAAGAGCCTTTATTTAGTTTACTGTTCCATATTGTTTGTCTCATATGATGCATGTCAACTTATTGATGTCTTTTGTCATCTGCAGTGCATGGTTCTATTTATTTTAATGGCTCAAACTCTATCCATTTGCTTGATGATTCGAATTATGCTAAATGGAAAGAAAATGTTGTGTTTACATTGGGTATATGGATCTGGATATGGCATTGAGGCGACCTGAGCCACCTCCTCTTACATCACAAAGTACACATAATGAAACAGTGTACTTTGACAAGTGGGAACATTCTAACCGACTAAGCTTGTTGCTTTTGCAATCAAGAGTCGCTAAGAACGTACGTGGTGCTATCCCACATTGTAGAACGGTGAGAGAGTTCTTGGATGCAGTTGAGGCTCAGTTTGTCAACTCTCATAAAGCCAGAGCCAGTACCCTAATGTCAAAGTTAATATCTATGAAATATCAAGGAGGGGGTAACATTCACCAGCATATGTTAGAAATGAGGAACATTGCTTCTCAATTGAATGACATGAAGTTAACTATTTCTAAATCATTCTTGGTATTTTTTACTTTGACCTCTTTACCAGCTGAATATACTCCTTTTAAGATCAGTTACAACACACATAATACTGAATGGACATTCAATGAATTGATGTCTAAGTGTGTTGAAGAGGAGGAAAGAATGAAGGGTGAGAAGTTGCAAAGTGCACATATGGTTTCTCACTCTGGGGTTGGTAAAGTTGGCATAAAGAAAAGTTCAATGAAAAGAAGTGCCAAGAAGAAGTCAACAACTCAAGCTAATTCTCAAACTGTGCAGACTAGCTTAGCTCCTATGAAGTGTTTCTTTTACAAGAAAAAGAGACATAAGAAGTCAAACTGCATCAAGTACAAGAATTGGTTATAGAAGAAAGGTAACATGTCATTTGTTTCACTTGAAAGTAATATGTTACATGTTCCTATTAATAGCTGGTGGATTGACTCTGGTGCTACTGTGCATATTACCAATACTTTACAAGACTTTTTGAGCAAAAAGAGAATCAACACTACATGAGAGAAGCATTTTCTCAGGAAACAAAATGCGCTCACATGTGAAGGCTGTAGGAGAATGCCAGATTAGGCTTGATACCGGCTTTGTTTTGGATCTTCATGATGTTTTCTTTGTTCCTTCATATAGTAGAAACTTAATTTCTGTATTAAGACTGGACAGATTTGATTTCTGCTTAAAGTTTGAGATCTTGTTGAAATTGGTTCTGCTATTTTGTGTGATGGTTTGTACAAATTGAATGTGAAGATCCAATCTCCTGAATTGTTGGTTTCTTGTCATTGTATAAGTGGCAATAAGCGTAGTACCATAAAGAATGATTCGTACATGCTATGGCACCGTCGTTTGGTCATATCTCTGAAAAGAGAATAAGGAGACTCTGAAATGAAGGGATTTTACGATCTCTTGATTTTACGGATAAAGACATATGTGTAGATTGCATAAAGGCAAAGCAAACTAACATATATAAAGAAGGTGCCGAGCGATGTACTGAAAAATTAGGAATTGTTCACACAGATGTTTGTGGACCTTTCCCTCCTTGTTACACAGGCGAAAAATATTTTGTCACATTTATAGATGACTATTCTCGATATTTGTTTCTCTACTTAATCTTTGAAAAAACCGATGTGTGTCAAGTTTTCAAAGACTATAAGAAAGAAGTAGAGAAACAAACCGGTGAGGTTATCAAGATAGTTAGATCAGATAGAGGTGGTGAATATTTTGGTAGGTTTACTGAGATGAGACAAAGAGGGAGACCATTAGCACGATTTCTAAAGGAAGAAGGCATTGTGCCTCAATACACTATATCAGGCAGCGCCTACCAAAATGGTGTTACTGAAAGAAGAAATCGTACGCTTAAGGAAATGGTTATGAGTCGAAATAGCGTATTAATAAGTATGAGTTGCTAAGCAACGGGGCTCTCAAACATCCGTCTTTGACAACCATCGAAAGAAGGACGAATAGTGGAATAGGGCAGATGTTGCTGAAGGTGGGGCGATTCCGAACCTACCTTGGAAAGAGCGGAAAGCCTCAGCCAGCCTAAGCTCTTTCATTTCCACATACGCCTCAAGCATCTGCTTCGGAAATGGACGACTGGCTTTCGCAAATACAGGGGGTTCTCGTTGCATTTGTGGGTCCGTTCTCTGAGGTACCTTCTGTTGATGCGAAAGCTATGTTAAATTACTCGACTCTCCCTCTAACTTTGTGGGGTGAAGCTCTCAGGACAGCAGTGCATATCCAAAATAGGGTTCCTACTAAAGTTGTTCCTACAACTCCTTACGAATTGTGGACAGGTAGGAAACCTTCTCTTTCTTATATGCACATATGAGGATGTCCTGCTGAAGCTAAGTTGTACAACTCTTACATAAAAGCCTTTGATCATAGAACAACCAGTGGTTTCTTTATTGGTTATCCAAAAAGATCGAAAGGCTATAAGTTTTATTGTCCATCTCATACACCACATATAGTGGGAACAGATAAAGCTTAGTTTCTGGAAGATGACTCATTTGAGTTAGATGCATTACAAAACCTCACTTTTGAGGAAATACAGGATACTGAATGTAGACCTGATAAAGAGAATATTGATGTGTATGATTATGTTGTCTCTCGTGATGACATGAATGTAAATCATACAGGTAATGCATCAGATCCAGATGAATTAAATGTAGATCATACTGATGAACACGAACAAGATGTATACATACAAATTGAAAATGATCAATTACCTATTTGTAGATTTACAAGGGGCAGGAGATCTACCATATCATCAGATTATGTGGTATACCTACAAGAGCCTAGTGATTTCATAGATGTTGATGATGATCCTTTCACATTCATTGAAGTCGTTGAAAGCAAACAATATAGACACTAGATTAATGTCATGAAAGAAGAGCTTGACTCTATGGCTAAAAACCAGACATGGAGCCTTGTGTCGTTGCCTGAAGAAGTAAAACCCGTAGGATGTAAATGAGTCTATAAGACCAAGAGAGACTCTAAAGGCAATGTAGAGAGATACAAGGCATGATTGGTTGCTAAAGGATTCACACAGATAGAGGGCATTGACTATAATGAGACATATTCACCTGTCTCTGCTAAGGAGTCAATGAGGATTGTCCTTGTACTTGTAGCTCATTTTGACTTAGAGCTACATCAGATGGATGTGAAAACGGCTTTCTTGAATGGTGATTTGAATGAAGAGGTATATATGGATCAACCTCAAGGGTTTTCTGAGAGGGGTAAAGATCATTTGGTTTGCAAGCTTAATAAAGTGATTTATGGACGTAAACAGGTCTCACGTCAATGGTACATTAAGTTTTTCGAAGTCATTATGACTTTTGGGTTTATAGAAAACATCATTGATCAATGTGTGTATCTTAAGACATATGGAAGTAAGTTCATAATTTTGACTTTATATGTGGATGACATTTTACTTGCTTCAAATGATCTTCAATTGCTAACAGAAACCAAACATTTTCTCGCATCTCATTTTGAGATGAAGGACATGAGTGAGGCTTCATTTATTCTCGGCATTGAGATTCGTCGAGACAGATCTAAATGTGTTTTAAGTCTCTCCCAATCAGCATACATCAATAAAGTACTTAAAAGATATGAGATGGAGAATTGTTCTCCTATTTCGGCACCCATAGCTAAAGGGGATAAATTGATCCTAAATGATTGTCCTAAGGATGAATTTGAAAAGGCACAAATGATCAACATTCCATATGCATCAGCGGTTGGCAGCTTGCAGTATGCGCAGATTTGCACTAGGCCTGACATTTCCTTCGCTGTTGGTATGCTTGGTAGATTTCAGTCTAATCCAGGCATGACACATTGGAAGGTCGTAAAGAGAGTCATGCGGTACTTGCAAGGGACAAAAGATTACATGTTGACATATCGTAAGGTGGACCATTTAGAGAAGTGATTGGCTATTCTGACGCCGATCTTAGAGTATGTACCAATAGTAGAAAGTCTACTACTGGTTTCGTTTTCCTTCTATCAGGAGGTGTCATCTCATGGGGGAGCAAAAAACAGACTGTGACTACTGCTTACACCATGGAAGCAGAATTCATTGCATTATATGAGACTACCTCGCACGCAATTTGGATAAAGAATTTCATTTCACAGCTCAAAATAGTGGAATCTATTGAGAGACCACTTAAGGTTCACTGTGGTAATGAAGTTGCAGTGTCATTTTCCAATAACAACAAAAGTACTACTTCTTGTAAGCATATGAAACTTAAGTATTTTGTTGTTAAGGAAAGGACAGAGAATCAACTAGTGTATATTCAACACATTGGAATTACAGATATGGTTGCAGATCCTCTTACTAAAGCTCTAGCATATGGTATGTTCCTTGAACATGTTAAGAGGATGAGTTTGTGTAGTTCAATGTAAACACACTATTATGAAAACATTTATGAATGTGATCACATACAGTTTATTGATTCTCATCAAGTTTGTTGTCTATTTATTTTGTATTCTCATTTGTTTATTGAGAAGTTTTGTAAGACAACAAGGTGAGACCCTGGAGTGGATTTTAAGGCTAATCCATTCATTTTGTTTACCCTTGATATTGACTTGGACTAGTAGGAGATTGTTAAGATTTCCCCATCTGGATAGTCTTGCGTCGATACGGGTCCATATCCATTTCGAACCCTTAAGTATAAATACTCGTGTCTTGTGATGGTGTGTGACACATCAAGTTTTTACCGTCTGGGTAATCGGTCTCCTTAGCCATTCGTGAATTGTCTGTCCCCATCACTGGGCTGCTATGGCTGAGGAGAGAAACCCATTACTATCGCCGCTGGGGAACGACTCTATGGGGACTGTAGCAGTTCTTCCCACACCGTCGACATTCAGTCGACGGTCTCCTCTACAGGTTCTTCTTCCGCCCTATGAAACGCATGAATCTTGAATGTCTCTTTCGATTTCTGCATTTTCGTTTTGTGCGCTATCTTTGATTCTAGCAAAACTCCAACACAGACAACTAATGCATGTCCTGTCGTTAATGAAAATGGAAGAATTGAAAGTCCATTAGTCTATCACCATATTGTGATTCACATATACAAACTTTATTTGATTTCTTTGTAGGCCCTTCTACACACGGCATTACTCAAGGTTCGGCTATTGCGAACTTAAGAAATGGCTCAAAACACATGGTATCAATGAACCTATTGGGTCAAGCTGCTGGAAGAGAGGCACAACATTTGACAACATACATTGGTACACAAACACGTGATCCTGATGCCACACCATTGCTATATCATAAATTTTTTGAGCTTTCAGCATCATTCAAGAAAGACCTATGGCAGCGTGTACAAGTATACCTCAAATTTTAACATCTCGGTCGATGGATGTAATTTCAAAATCTTACAAAATAATTTCACAAAACAACTATGAAAAACCTAAATTTGAAAGCCAATTTCGAATTTAAATACAATTTAGATTCAAATCATGAATTTGACTTGTAGCACAAATCCCAAGACAAGATTGCGAGTCCATATCCTAATGGACAAGCAGCTAATCTTATTGATAATTATATTGCTAGCATACCCCTTATCCGGGAGGCTGTCCAGCTCAGCAAACAGTACATCACACTCATAACCATCTATTAGTATTTGCACTTTGAAAATATGAGGTTGTTTTGGTAATTTCTTATGCAAAACACAACTCTTACTTGAGAGCGTAGCATGTTACACGTCAGCCATTCCATCAGATGCACTAACAAACAACCTGCTTTGATAAAAAAGGCTGTTATGCCAAGGGCCGCGAGGGGCCCAGATCATGGACCTGGAACAAGTTCAAAATCTACTTAACATTTTTATCTACACCCAAAAAGAAAAAATCACTCTCATGTTTATCTTCACTGGCCGCACCACAGCACTACTAGCGGATTCAGATCCAATATGTAGTTTCATAGTAAAATTTGAATTTGACTGAGATCTAATAAAGATCCAACACCAATTATATATAAAATATTGAATCTTATGCAATAGTGAGACTTGTATAAGTGCAACTACCAGTATGACACGACACTAAATAATTGCAAATAAAGAAACATGGAGGTGCACATGGGCTTGTTGCATCCCTACCAGCATGCAAACTGTTCATAGCAGCAAATTGACAAGGGGTTCCTAAATCGAACACTACCTCTAACAAAAGTGACTGACGAAAACAATAAACAGATGTAAGGAGTTACATATAAATTTCAAAAAATTTCATTCATCTCGTATACAAATTTATACTCTCTAGTCTTATATGAAGGCCATCCGACTTAGCTTTTTCAACATGCTGTTTAGTTATAAGGTTGCAAACTGGCTCCAATTTTATGAATGCATGCATCTTTGTTCCTGCTCTTGAAGAACACAATTGCATACCATTAATGTTCATGGTAGGTACCAGTCAAAATAATTTTTATGCTTTGTCAAGCAGTGCCATCAGAGAGCAAAAATGGTGGCCTAGACCTCGAAGCAAGTCCAAACCTTTGAAGTATAAGAGTATGGTCTTGCATACTCTTGTACTTCAAAGGGCCATAATCAGGTGGCTGACATTCAAGAGGTCGGATCTTGTGGTTGTTATCACGCTCCAGCGTACTGTTTCTCTACATCGCACATAGTGGCAAGCACAACACATAAGTTAAAGGAAACATTGTAGGTCCATCTAATCCAGTAAGTCTGACCACATAAGCATATTTTTGGCATAATTAATTAATACTTCTTACCAACGAAAAATTTACATAATAGTACCCCTCATGATCACCAGTATTTCTGCCCATCATTGTCAAATTCAATTTAGATCTGTTCCTATATTTCAGGAAATATTTAAACTTTTATCCCCACTAATACATCAATCACTTCTGTCAAGATTAAAACAAGGCTCAACAACTATTGTATTGGATTGTCTGAGCATTCTGGCAAGTGGCAGAGCCACATATTGGCTGGCTTCTCAATTTTCTTTCATTTTTACATTAAAATCGTTTAATATTTACTTTGTTATATATATATGTAAGTGCCCCTTCAGACATAAAAACAAACTTATGAACCAGTGCCTACCAATTAAAAAAAAATTGCCTGGCCGAGCTTACCAAAGTCGGGCATCTAGGGGCCCGACTCCAACCGATATATCTACATATATTTAAAATTCATTTATTAATATTTTTTATTTTGTTTTTTTCTGTCTCTTATATATATATATATATATATATATATATTCCTTGACAGTTAGTTTACTTTAGAAACTCTTGGTGCATTACCAATGACTATTAAAAAATTTTCATGTGTTGCTGATGGCTTCCTTAGAAATTTTTCATGTGTAGCTAATGGTTCCCTTAGAAACTCTTGGCACATTACCAAGAGTTTTTGGGATATTAAAATATGAAATGTTAAGGGTTTCAAATTGTGGGTAGACATCAAACCGGGTACCCAACAGACAAAAAGTTGACGGTCAAGTTCGGTTCAATAACTAGGGGGGCCAGACTTGGGCTGTTGGCAAATGCTTTGGGCCAGCCCGAGCTGTGCTTTGTTGAGCCATGGTTGGGCCCGACTGGATGCCCGGCCTTAAAGCAGACAATAAAAAAAAAAGAAGATTTCTTTATGGGAAAGTTATGTCAAATTAAAAATAAAAAATTGCATGCAATGAATATGGAAGGATGAATTATTTTTTCAGAATTTACTGAATCCCAACTAAAATTGATCAAATTAACTATGGGTGTTAATCTCTTCTCATATTTCAATCTACATTGTTTTCATGGCCAATTTGATTCCAAGGGCTTTTGAGAAAGGGATATCAACTCGCCATCTAAATGCATCACTACAATGCATGGCCCTATGATCTAATGCCTGAAAAACTTTTCTTCACTAGTTTTCTTTCAACCATTTGTCTTGAAAAGATTAACTACCAAGATGATTCCTTGTGGATTTAACATTAGGGTTATGTACTTACCAATTTCTCTTAAATAAAATATAAGTATCCTAGTATGTTTATATCCACTAATTTAATACAGAGAACGTCTTAATTCAAGTTGTTCTTTCAAAAAATTTTGTTTATTCGATTATCAAAATTATGATATTTTAAGAGCCATCAATTTATTTTTTGATTAACAATGCATTTAACTCAAAAAAATGACTAGCATAATGTACCCTCAGATCGTATTATAAGGTTATATTACACAAAAATCATTTTAGTACTAAATTTTAAGGTTCTGGATTTTAAACATGTTCGAAGTGAAATGGGGTAATACACATTATACTATATATTTTTATTGTAAAATATGGAGACAGCTAGCATATATTTCATACAATAAATTTGATGAGAATCATTTAGACCATCCATTTTGATGAAATCGCATAATGAAGATTAAGTTGCAAATACAAAGGTCAAATTATTTTTTCAAGAATCCCAAGTACCTACTGAAGGAGACAAAAGATAGTGGGGGTTCTTCTGATCAGCTTGGTTCTTGTGTTTAAAGTGATAGTAGTACAAACATTGGAACACATAAGTGCTTCTGCGAGTTCCACCACTTGTTTGGATGATGTTTAAGTGTATTTAATGAATGCACCGCAGAAATAATGTTCAAACGTTTCTCTAATTGAGGTGAAAACATGTTGGGGGTTAAGCTTCCGATCGTTATGAAGATGTATGGCCAGGTATAGAAGGGTTTCATACTTTTTTCTACTTGAATTAAAAAAATTATGTATTTCCTCTCTCCGTTAAACCATCTAGTCTACAATCATTAATAGCCAATTAAATATAGGCTGCCAGACTCTCTTTCTTGAGTCTCATTAACATGTGATATGTGGACTTCATTGCAAATGTTGGGATATCTATGTGTCACTGGCAAGTATTTTGAGAAAAAAAGGTATGAGAGATATGCATGAAGTAATTTCAAAACTTCAAGAGAGTGTAAAGTTTGTGAAAGGATCACCAAAAAGATTACATAGATTCATAGATTGTATTGGCAAACTGGGATTGAGCAAAATGAAAAGATTATCAAATGACGTGCCTACTCGTTGGAATTCTCCTTTTTATTGTTGAGGCATGTATTATATTACAGAGAAACATTTAAAGAGTTAGCTGTTATTGATGCTAATTATATGGATTTACCTTATACAGTTCAATTGTGCAAGTTCTCTTTGTCATTTTCTGAAGATATTTTATGATGCAACTAGAGTTTTCTCTTCCACAAAGGATGTAACTTTCAAATTGTTTTTTATCTAGTATATAAGATTTATTCACATTTGCATCACCATTGTTTTTCTCATAATAATTATATAAAATCTTTAACACATAGAATGAAAGAAAAATTTGACAAGTACTATAAAGATTACAATGTCATATTTGCAATTGCACACGTTTTAGACCCAAATATAAGTTGGTATATGTGAGATATTGGCTTGGTAAGTTGGATGATGATGATGATGATGGAAGAGATCAATTTAACAAAATTGAAACTAGTATTCTTGAATTGTATGCTGAGTATGAAAATGTGCATTCTACATGTCAAATATGTTATTCAATTGCAAGTGCTAGTACTAGTAATCCTCTATCTCAAGAAGTTGATGATTTCAAGAGGTATTATATAAATTATTTCTATGCCCAAGTGCTTCGTTCATATTTAAAATTTTATTTGGATTGATAAACTCTATGAGGTTAGAATGGTGAAGAATTTGACATACTATTATGATAGAAGAAAAATGAAGACAACTACCAAATTTTATCAAGGATGACTCAAGATGCATCAGAGTATGCATTAAACACAACATCAAGAGTTGTTAATGATTATAGATGTTGAAGCAGCATTAAACACAACATGAAGAGTTGTTAATGATTATAGATGTTGAAGCACTCCTCAAATAGTTGAAATTCTAGTTTGCTTGCACATTGGATTCAAGATCAAAATAATGATTTACATGAAAGGTAATATGGTCAATACTTGTTTAATCAGTTAACCTTGTTCTTATGGTATTAATGTGCTTAGAATCTTGTTTTTTGTAGTTTGTTGAAAGTGGAAGGTTCTTCTGGTGGTGAAGTAGAATGTGATGCAACATAAAATTTTATTACGGTATGTATGTTCTTTTAGTCATATACTAAAACTTGTTGTATATAAAATTTATTTAATGTATTTCTTTTCCATGAAAAATCTTGTTTCTATAGTCTGTTGAAAGTTAAATGAGTTTTTGGTAATGAAGTAGTTTATTGTAGAGTTGTTTCTATGCTTACTTTGGCAAATTTGTACAGAATTTTTTATTAATATTTCAATTCTAACTCTTTAGATGTTTGATTAATTTTTTCCTTGAATCAGATCTATATGTCCAAATTTTTAGTTATAACTACGTGAAAGAGATTCATTTATGTACATAGAATATTTTATTTTATTATGACATTCAATTTATTCTCTTCATTTTTGTTGTGGGGGATATATATATCGAATCTGTGTTTGATGAGAACTTGCCAATGTGATTTACAATAGAGGCTTTATTGGAGTAGAGAACTTGCCATTTTGCAAACTGCAGAATGACCAAAATCTTCATGGGCAGGGACTAAACAAAAGGTCTAGACCCGGGGCCTGTTTAAGTTCGGGCGAGGCCAGGGCCGGCCCCAATTTAAATGGGATGGGTAACGGGCCTGTTGCAGATCATTTTGGGCCTGCTGGGCCCTAATGATGGGGCAACGGGCTGGCCCGACCCGGATCGTCGCCCAGCCCTATCCCTGCTCAACAATCTTTGACGGGGAGAAGTGAGTGGCTTGCCTTGTTGAAGAACTTTAGCTGAAAATTAAGTCTTTGAATAAAACAATTGGTTGTCTAGGATGTTTGGTTCTTCACATTGGTTTAATATATTTAGCTAGAGTTTGAGCATTTGTTGATGGCCCAATATTCTAAAGAAATTGGTTTAGTATGTTTTGTATTATAATTTTTTTTTTTTTTAAATGTCAGCAAGAAGTCCCCTTATCATTGGTTGCTTTAACATTTTAAGAATATTTTGGAGAAATGACAAATTCGTGCCGTTTTCTTTTACTAAATCCAAAGTTTTTTTTTTTTTTTTAAATCTGAAGCATATCTTGTACTTGTAACTTCAGAAGGAACTATATTTCTTATAGTTTTCCGAATGAAAGTCATGGCTTACAGAAAACCATCAAATAAGAATGTGAAATTTACTTCCATTAACTCGAGAGACAAAAAAATGTTAGGTATGACTTTTATGATATTATATTCTATCATTGACTTCCTTTCTTGTTTTTCAAAGAGCATACTAAAAGTTTATCAAAGTAAAAAATAAGTCAAAAATGTAACTTAATAGAGAATAATATGGAAGACGAAATCAAAGCTAAATAATCTGCCTTTTTCAAGTTGACAAGTTTTGCTTCATGCCAGCATTTGATAAACATCCTTTCCATGACATGTCGTTTACATGGAAAGGCATGTTCTAGGGTCAATTTGGTAATTATATAGTATGAAAAACATTCACATTTTACGTCCGCATTTATAGGGGTAGAAGTAAAGGGCATTTTGGTCATCTTTATTATAACATAAAGATCCCAATACCATAACATATAAACTGCATTATTTATTTGATAGTTGTTCTTAAAGATATCGGGGCAGGTCATGTGTTCAGAAGCATACCCTTAAAAGAAAACCCTGAAAAACTAGGCCTGGGCCACGGGCCGGGTGCCCGTCAGCCATCTTCCCCTAATTTGCAGGGTTCTACACCCCCAATGCTACGACCTAGGGTTTTACTTTTTACGTTATTTATGGATTTGGGTCCAATAATCCATGACCCATAATAATCTGCGGGGAACTATAGTGTAGCTAGTACTAGCAGCCACACCAGTCTTAAAAAATCCCATTGCAGTGAAGCTAGACAAAGTTTTTGGGTTAACTTTTTTGTATGTTTTTTATAAAAGACAAAAGCTTGTGGCTTTTTAAATAAGCTACCTTTTCCAGAAAAACTCTTAAAAAAGAGACTAAACAGAAAAACTTCAATTAACAGGAGAAACACAAAAGTTAGCTGCAAATTCTTTTCATTACTAATCTCTTTCTCTAAATTACATTTTAGGTGACTTCTCATTGTAATTAATGAGAGGACTGAATTGTAAGAATATAACTTATTCAAATAGTTGCTGAGAAAAAAATGAAAAGAAAAAAAAAAACAAATGGACAAGGTAGCTTCTCATTTAAAGTTACAGTTGTAAAAGACAAACTGTAACTTTAAACTTAGTTGCGACCATAGTTTATATTTCAATGTTTTACACTTGGTTGCTGGAATTAGACCTGGGAAAGGCAAAACTTAGACATGTTTCTGTTATGTCATTTATAAATTAGGCACCTTTTCTCATCTTTAATCACAGAACTCAACAAGTTCATGCTTTCCAACTGTTCGTATGAATGTGGTACAACCGAACTTTGCAGTGAGCACTGGAACGTAGAAAATTTTGAGCCAAAAACTAGGAAACAGTTTCAAGCAAATTGTTTTATTCTCAGCCAAACACGGAGAGTTGGCGACACAACTAGAAGCAGTTTTAAGCGAGTCACCTTTCCAATACAACACCGATCCAAACGCAGAGCACACCACTTCAAGAAAGGCGGCGGCACAGGGTGACACCGTCACCGATACAAACCTGTGAGATCTCAACTCGATGATCAGAGGCCAAAAGCTTGTTGAATTCAACAGTGTCCCTTCGCACTTGATCAAGGAAGTCTTGGTGAGGGTCTTTCCCCGGGTTTCGATATGGTGCGCGTTTCCGGTTCAGCCACCGAACCGTACCAGAGCGTGTTGTCATATGCAATCAATCAGCCCACCAACTCTCACCAGCTTCAGGAGGCGCTCATGGTAATGGTTATAGTTTTTCTTATCCGCATCCACGAATGCAAAATCATAGGCGCATTCTTCTCCCTGCGCCATCCATTGGAGCAACAATTTCTTATGTTCTAATTATTTTTATTTTAATGGAGAAGCCTTTCATTAGCAAGTTAAACAATTGTGAATGCAAACCACAAATAATAAACACATTCGGGTACTGTTTTTCTCTATTTCTATTTCCTATATTTGAATCCAACTTAGTTTAAGTAATATTTGGTATGGTAATAGTTGAATTCTATACGAGTTCGATGCATTGACATTCCTATAGGCAAGACAGTCTATGAAAATAAACTGATGAATTCAATTTAAAAAATCCAAATCCGATTTTCTTTCTATGTCTCGGATCTGAAAGCAATAGAAACGGTGGAATCTGAGATCGGGCCAATTATAATGATGAGAAAATTTGAGCCTAAAGTGTTGCTTACCTCTTCCAAGAGCTTATCCAGAAGAGGGAGTGCGTGTCCTTCAAGGAAATCGATCTTGTGCTCCACTCCTGCCTCTTTCATGAATGGAAGCCCAATATTATGGAAGGTTTCTCTATCTAGATCGATTCCTGTTATCTGAAACGAACTAATAAGTCATGTTAGAAGCATATTTACTCACACTAATATATATATATATATATATATATATATATATATATATATATATATATATATATATATATATATATATATATATATATATATGTGTGTGTGTGTGTGTGTGTGTGTGTGTGTGTGTGTGAGACTCTCAATTTCCAAAGTCATTTAGCCATCTAACGGGAGCCATCATACTCAACATGATAGACAGTTAAGAGAAAAACAAAAAGAAAAAACTGATGAACATTTTTATCATTTAAAATTAGTTCTCACTTTTTTTCTCTAAACTATTCATATGCTTAAGATGAATAGCCGTAGTTAGGTGGTTGGATGACTCTGGATAGCCAGAGTCCTTATTCACTCATTCATATAATTATTAATTCCGTGAACCGGTGCTTTCGAGATCACTTATTATGAAAGTTTTGTATGTTTTTAACACGCTAAAGACAGATAATATTTTTAGTAAGTTAGTTTTGTCTGTGTGTTTGTGTACTTTATATAGTATTAATCTACATAGACAATTTCCACATATTTTCATGAGGAAACTATGTTTCTCTTAATAATAAGATATTTGAAGGCTTATATTTGCTTGTTTTGATATGTGCTAGGGCAAAATGCAAAACAAATTCATATTTAACAACAATTATAACGTCACTTTTCTAACGAACAGGTCAATTTTGAGATTTGCAAGTTATTTATTTATCTTGTGCTATTTTCAACAGATGTTAAATTCTAACGTAGACTAGCCAAGAATAGGGATGTCAATGGATCGAATTTGAATCAAATTTAGTACTCTTAACCATTTGCCTTTTCATATATTCAAGAAAAGATATATCTGAATCAAATCTAAAATCCATTTTGCAATTCAAATTCTATCTCTATCCGATTTTGAAATTCACATATGAATCCGAATAAGAATTTGGAAACAAGTCCGGTCAATTTTCAAAAAAGAGGATTCAATATAAGATATTTGTTTTAAACTATATGTGATCTGAATCCGAATCCAGTAGGATGTTTTTTTATATTTGAATCTGATTTGATTTCTTGATCGGTTATTAATTTTTCCATATCCAATCTAAATTAAATATATTAACATCCCTAGACAAGAGAAGAAATGGGAACTCTAGTTGGCAGGTGTGCGTTGTCTAGTGAATTCAGATGACGTGAAACTCGTTCTTATAATGTAAGACCATGTTAGAAACCCAGAAGCTTGGATTACAGAGACATCAATAATATTTGGGGAGCCTGAAAGTACTTCAACTAAAAAAACCACTCACTTTTGAGATAGAAATCATGGCAAAGAAATCAGCATAAACTTGCCGCAATTTTTTTTTTCCTCTTTTTTATTCAGGTTGATTTCTTGAATCCTTTTCAGAGAAACAATTCAGTCCTGAAGCTGCTTATCTTCATACCTTGCCGTTTTCTGGCAACGCGAGGGCAGTGGTGAGAAGAGAATAGCCGGTGAAGACGCCGATCTCAATCGTCTTGCTTGCGTTCATCAGCTTGAGCAGCAGAGACATGAACTGCCCCTGTTCTGGCGGCACACTCATCATGCGCCTAAAGCGAGGAAGGACGAAAGTGCTGTTTTAGTAATGAGAATATGTTGGACCAAATATTTTAGGAGGAAGCGGAAAGGTCAGCGAAAATGTATTGGGCAATAGTTCAATTACCGGGGAAGCAACTATTTCATGATATTGTACAGTTTCCCTGGACCGGAAGAGATGGCACAATTAAGGGCACCGAACTCCGAAAATATATATATATATTTGATTTTTATTTTTATCTTTGTCTTTTTGATATATATATATATATAAAAGACAAAGGTAAAAATAATAAATCAAATAATTTAGTCATCTATCAATAATTAACTTTTTCTCATTATTTTCTTTTTCAAGAGTTAATCTTTGGAAGAACAAGGATTGGTATTGTTTCTTGTCTTTCCCGTGTTTATTGGACAGAAAATTTAGCCAGCCTCTCACAACACGCGGTATATTTAGTCATGTCCTTGTGATGCATTGTATCGAGAAGCCGTTATTGGATGTGGATATAGATGGCTGAGTATAAGCCCTCGGCTCGTTTTTATCACAGAAAACTCATTGAAGTTCGCACGCTCTGTTGATGAACTTGGGGTAGAGAGAGAGAGAGAGAGCAGCATAAGATCAAAGTCACGAACTCAGCTAGAAAGAGAGAGAGAGAACCGTTCATGGGACATGGTTGCCTCTCGAAGCTTCTTCAGTGCCTCATTTTCCCTGGGGAAGACGTTGGTTTTCAATATGTACTGTAAAAGAGAGAAAAAGAAAAGAAAGGGAATGAAACAAGATCAACACTATGCATAATTCAATCATGCAGATGATGAGAATTAACAAGTGTCTTTTTCTTCAGACTTCAGACGAAAAAGAAAGAAAGAAGAAGAAACGAGAGAAAGATGGGGAATGCGTATGGTAGATGCCTCTTGAAGGGCTTCGCTTCTGAGGAGAAGCTTCTTCTTCTTCGGAGCCATGCTATTCCTCGGCCTCTCCCCAAATCAATGTAATCAACACAATCTGAAGAATGGAAGGGTTGGTATTTATATTCCACGAGAAAATAAAAACGAAACACTTTCACTGGGACCAATCTTTTGGATTTAATTCCATCAGTGGGGCTGACTTTTCTATATTTCGTGACAAGCAGCTAATCTTGCTTGCTAGCATACCCTTTATCCGGGAGGCCGTCCAGCTCACAGAGTAGTGTGTGAGGGGGCACTTTTGTTATTTTCAAAACACTCATAACCTTCTATTTATATTTGCACTTAAAAAATACGAGGGCATTTTGGTAATTTAGTATGCAAGTCTAGAATAATAAAGCAAGTGCGAGTAAAGTGCACGGGATTCTAATGATAAAAACACTGTTAGGTGGAGCCAAGGGGGGAAGACTGACTAAAAAATTTAACAATCCTTTTAAGTAAAAATAAATATTGTATAAGATGTGGCACCCTGAATTGACCGATGAATAGAATTGATGTGATTGAGTCATTCAAGAAGGCTGATTTTTAGGGAGTTGGCGTCACAGGCTCAACTGCCTATCAACCCCCTTCATCTCATAGGGCAACCCGTCGGTGCTGAATATAACTAACAGTCCTTTGACTGGTCATTTGACACATGAGCTCACCCGATTAAAAAAATTTGCCATGTCGAGTTAACCCAAGTCAGGTATTCAAGTTGTTCTTATGTAAAGTTTTGTTTTTTCAATTATCAAAATTATGATATTTTAAGAGACATCAATTATTTATGATTAAAAATGCACTTAAACCAAAACAAATGACTAGCATAATATACTCTCAAATCGTATGATACGGATATATTACACAAAAGAATATTTAGTGCTCAATTTTAAGGGTCTGGATTTGAAACCTGTCCTAAGTGGACTGGGGTAACACCAATTATTCTATATATTATTATTATAAAATATGGAAAACAGGTAGCATATCTTCATACACTAAATTTGATGAAATTCGTTTAGACCATCAATTTTGATGAAATTGCATAATGAAGATTAAGTTACAAATACATAAATTAAATTGTTTTTTCAAGAATCCCAAGTAACTCCCAAAGGAAAAAGAAGGTTGCAATTAAGGAAACAATTCCTTTCTTTCTCAAAATTAAGTAACCTCCTTATATAATGGTTCAACCCCTGCGCGCACCTGGCAGTAGGCAATTGTGGGCAAGTACATAATTTTAAAGGCCATATCCAGCTTCCACAGTCACCTTCCAGGAGATATCAAGAAAGTCTCAAGCAAAGAGTGAGCCCGTCTCCAATGCAGAGTTGTGAGATCTCCACTCGGTCATCTGAGGCTAATGATTTGTTGAATGTGATGATACACTCACGCACACGAGGAAAGAAATCCGGCATGTCCTTGTAATTCTTTCCTGATTCAGCTACACTACCATACCAAAGAGTGTTATCATAAGCAATCAAGCCACCAACCTTCACCAACTTTATTACACGCTCATGGTAATTGATGTAGTTCTCTTTATCTGCATCAACAAATACAAAATCGAAAGAGCCCACCTCCTTGTCCTGCAATACAGCATCACAGAACAGAAGTCTTTTGTGTGACAATTGAAATAAAACTTTGCACTATGTTAGTTTGGACTGATGAAATTTAACAAAAAGTCAGGAGAATGCCTGATTGGTCGACTCAATTAAGCAAGATACCATATCCAGGACTTCTATTACAAAATTAAAAAAATAGCATGAAGTGCAGGCAAGACTCAAACCTCTTCCAGCATTTTATCAAGCACAGGCAGTGCTTCAGCCTGAAAAAAGTTGATTTTGTGATCGACTCCAGCTTCTTTAATGAACGGCAACCCTATCTCATAAGCTCCCCTGTCTGTGTCAATTGCAATAACCTGCAAAAAAGCATGTAGGATCCATTAAGATGGAGGACTGGAGTTAGTCAAAAAGTGCAAATTGGACCATATCATTAAGCAAACAACTGGGACTTGTTTTAATAGACCCATGCCAACTTGGCTAGAAGTCCACATTTTTATTTAAGTCTAAACTCAAGTCTTGTTGTACCAAGCTAACCAGTTTCTACCTTGCCATCCTCTGGTAATGCAAGAGCAGTAACAAGAAGTGAGTAACCAGTGAACACTCCAATCTCCATTGTCTTCTTTGCCCTCATGAGCTTTAAAAGCAGAGTCAACAGCTGCCCTTCATCCGATGGTACACTATGTGCAGAACTTGACCATCAAACAGGAAAGCAAAAAAATTATATATTCTTGATCTGTAGAGTCCATCAAGATGGGAAGACCCAAAAGGTTTCCATATCAGAGAGAAAATATATCTATCAGCTAAAATGCACACTCTGCACCGTGCCCCCCCAACCCCCTACCCTCTCTCTCTCTCTGATTTAAGTTAAAACACGTATTATTCAAATTTCTAAAACAACGCGTACAATACCCGAAAAATAAGTCACCCGTATAAAACGGCAATTAGACACGTCTTTTAAAAAAATGCAGAAAATAAAAAACGTGAAAAAAGCACGTATTATACGCGTTTTTTTGTATTTTTTATTTTTTTATTTTTTATATTTTCAGGATTTATTAAATGCTTTAAATTTTTTAAAAATTTGCTGACATTTTCCTAAGATATTATACAACTTTGCCGTATTATACCCATGAAATTTCTCGCCGTATAATACCCGTACGCGATATATGTGACAATGGAGTCTCATCCCCTTGGTTGAATGATCCTTTTAGTTTCATCTTCTTGTGGTTGTTAGCTATTGGGTCCTTGATGAGTAATTCAGAAATTTCAGCTTGAAAACTTTTGCATGGCATCTCCATTAACATGACGTGGAAACCTGACATTTCGTTCATTCTAATGACAAAATAAACTGTTGAAGTCAAGCTTCCTCAGTTGAGCCAACCAATCACTAGTTAATCTTGAGAAAGATAAAGAAAGACAAGGGAAGACTCACCTTGGGTGCACCATTGAAGCTTCCCTTAACCTCTTCAAAAACTTGCTCTCACAAGGAAAGGCATTCGTCTCTAATATGTACTACAGTATATTATAATAAAATTCAGAACACTGCAGCAATAATCCTTAAAATGACAAAAATAAAATCCACAGATGAAGAAGAAAGGGAAAGCTTCCTCAAACAAATGGAAGTGAACAGTGAAAAACAATGTGAGCCTAGAGAATCTCTTTGACGGTAGCCACTGTCGATATTCATTGTTCAACAAGATCATTTTAGTATAACTAAAAATTAAAAAACCAACTGTCCTAATATGTATTTGGAAAAACAAAAGCAGCCAGAAAAGAAGATGGACACATCTCATGAAACCATTTTGAGAAGTAACATGTATCAAAGTTACAGAAATAGAGTTGACATATGTTTCCAGTAGGCTGCAGAAATAAATTTATATCTTACACATCAATTTTCTTGCAAAAGATTCAATGCACTTTTATAAACTTGTCCAGCATAGAAAAGGCAAGGTCACCTTTTTAGATTTGCAATTCCATATGTCGATTTCAAATCCCTGGTTGGTTAACATGTATCAAGCATATCTTTAAGCCCCATCATGGATGACAAATCCACGCTACATTCCATATGGCTAAAAAGAGGCATAAATGCTCCAACCTCTGGTTGAATTGGTGCATTCCCTGTATAAGAGTATGGATTCAACTAGCTTGAAGATAGAGAGTTTGTTAGTTTTTGGGTTACAAAACCTTTATTTTGCACTGCCCAGTGAAAAGGATTTATGATTTAATACAGTTGATATGATTAGGTTCACCCTCTGTAATGTTATTTTTCTCACATCCCAACTGTGTCTCAGAAATTAATCATACTAGTTATTCAAAGCAAGTATGCATACAAAACCATCATGGCTGCTGTCAAACATTCACTAAAGACATGGCAAACGTGGAATTCCCCTATGATATCCTCCAGGAGAAAAGCTCACACAGATTAGTCTAAAAACCGACGAAAATGAAGTAAAATACAATAAGTTTACCTCTTGAAGACCCTCACTTTTTAGAAGAGTCGTTTTGGGTGCAGGTGAGCCTGCCCTGACCCTAAGACCTGCAAAAAAAAAAAAGAAAAGAGTTATAGCATTCTCTTATATAGGATTCCATTGATTATTCTGGTGATAATAGTCATCTTTCAATAGATTTCAGCATAGCCCACTCTTTAGAGAGCATCGACAACATGAATCTGCTTTTCCATTTCCAATCCGAGTTTGGATAAAATAGAATTATAAAAAATACAGTTGAACTCCACATAACTATGCGTAGAAAACATGTGTTTGCTGGTACAGTCAAAGCATTTGATTTTGGAACTCTCAATGGGTAATAAAACCTGCTGAACTTGTCAATGCCCACTATATAAGCCATTCACATTAGGAACAGATGAAGTACCTACTGTATCTATCTTGAATTGTATACATAAGTTTTTTCCTCAAAAGAATTTGTGGTTTTCCTTTGAAAAGGTGGTAGGCACGTTCCAGCTGGGATACAATCTGGCCTTGGCGGGTGGACCTTGTACAGACTTGTGCAGCAGTAAAGAACACAGTTTGAACTATTTTAGAGGATATAGCATAGTGTAAACAAATGGTTGAAGTATTTGACAACTTCGATTTGGTCAAAGCATATGACGTAAAACTTGTGCAGCAGCAGTAAAGAATATATGTTGAACTATTTTACAATATACAGCATAGTGTAAAACAAATAGTTTAAGTATTTGACAACTTCGATTTGGTCAAAGCATATGACGTGCAACCTGCATCTTGTTTGCCCCCTTCTGAGCCAAAAAACTAGCAGCTGTTAAAAAAACCCCCTAATAACAAGGAAAACCAAGTAGAGTAGATCACAAAGGCTGAAGACAATGATCAATCATTTAAAATGCACAGTCAAACTTAAAACAAGCAACCAATGGCAATCTTGAAACTTTAATAACAAAAGCAACCAAGCACACAATTGTAATATGGGTGAATAAAGCAAATGGTCAATCATTTAACTGCATTATCGAAATTTCAAACAAGCAAGAGCGCAATCAATACTAGGAAAAAAGAACAGAGAAGCAACCAATGATAATCTCGAAACTTCAGTAACAGCGGAAACCAAATTACTTCACTCTTAAGGAAATGAGCAAACATATGTAATGCACAACATGAACTCTAGTCAAGCAAGAAATGAATATCTGGACACTTCGGTAACAAGGAAAACCAACCACACGATAACGTTTAAGCAAATGAACAAACATTTGAGGCACAAAACACAAATTCCAACCCAGCAAGAAATGAACGTCTCGATAGTTCAGCAACAAAGAAAAGCAACAACACCAGTATAGCTTAAGCAAATAAGCAAATATTTGTAATGCACAATCCCAATCCTAAAACAAGCAATCAATCATTTGCATGCTGCCACAACCAACCACAATGACAACAAAAAAGAACGGGGAAAGCAATTTACCATTAAGACGCACAATGTCTTCCGACTTCCCTTTTCCAACAGGTCCGGACGGTCGATTCCCATCTCATAAAGGAAGAAGAAGAAGAGGAAGAGATTTGTGGGTAATCCTTAGCGGGAACCCATTGATTAGGTGCCCCATAAACCGTGCTTACGACACTCATCTGGTTCAGCTTCACATAGTTAACACCAAGAACAGTTAGCCTTTGAATTGAACGTGAGCCTGTCTAATTTCTAGCAACATTTGCGAGTCTTCCAACTGCGCAGGCATACCTGCAGACACTAAAATTTCTTATTCAGTAGATTATTTTCTCTAATATTCCAAATCCAGTATTATTTGACCAAATTTTAGAAAACCCACTCTCCATCGCAGAGCAGGTTGTTTGTCTTAGAAGAACTTACAAGCTAACAACTATCTTCTGGTGAATCGACAAATTACCACTCAAATTTTTGAGGTGAAAGAATAGGCGCTTAATGTTTGAGGAGCAGGTTATTAAGCCATTCTACCTATCACCATCGTTAGTTCAATCGCTTTAGAGTAGAATTAGGTTATGAATTTGACAAAGGAATGCCCTTTAAATAAAAGGAGAGTTTTTTTCTTATAGGTATTGCTTTACCATATGAAAATGCTCAGGGTCCACTTGGCAACTGTAATAAATTGTTATTGTTTGATAAACCTACCCAAAAATATTGGAGCAACTTCATAGAATATTATGCTAAATTGTTCCATGAATCTGTGTTAATTTTTTAGGCTAGTTATTGGGATATGAACAGTTTCTTACAGTTGCCAATTGGCCACTTAAGGTAGCACAAAACTAATAGCATCTCCGCTATGGCATGATTGATGCTATCAAGTATTCCTTACAAGTAGGTTGAACCGTGTAGGAGAAGCATATGTCAAGGCATGAGTGTTTAAGGAGAGGGCATAACATATATAAAAAAAGAAAAGATGAGCCAAAACCATATAATATTTTGTTTTTCAATTTTATATTCATTAAGATCCAGCTGATAACTAGTTCTCTAAAAAGGGTTGCAAGGCAGCTGATAATTCAATTAGGGCTAAACTTGATTCTTGTATTAATAGGAGGGCATTCCATTTACAAAAACTACTGGAATAGTAACCCTCTTTCATTTAAAATTAGGGCAAAACTTGATTCTAGTCCCTATTTCATTTTGAATTACCGATAGTAAAGAAGTTGAGCTTTCTAATGTGTAATTCAACTAATAAGCAATGAGAGAACTCATGCTACATTCTATCATCTTTTTTTCAACAGGAAAGTACATCAAATGAGCTCCAAGAAGGGAGCTCTTTCTTGATTGATGCTGAAATGTTACCCATATGATGCACTCAAGAGTTCGCTCCCTTAATCTTTCTCTTTAATGTAGTCAAGAGATACTCCTATCTTGCATCTCCCATTACCTAGGGAGGAACAGAGCCATCGGACTGGGATTCCTATGATTGCCCTAGTGCAGGGGAATCTTCAAATTTCACAAAACTGAGATCCATTGATCTGTGTGTGTGAGAGAGAGAGGTGTTGACCGGTGAAGGTAATCAGAACATGAGACAAAAGTGGAGGCAATTGACAACGAAGGTGACTTGGGTGTTGGTGCACTCCACTTGCCACAGTTGAATGCTCCAAGTACTTGACGAAGGAATGTCTCAACTGCTTGATGACACATGGCTCATCTTCTTGTGTGGCATGAGGCAATTGAGACATTCTACTGTCACAGGTGGAACGCTCTAACAGATAACCTGTTCATATTCACAACCATTAGAGAGGTGGTTGTTTGTAAAGTACTTTGATATCTAAGAAGTAGTTTGTTATTGTTCAAAGTTTAAGCAATGTTTTGTGAATCGCTCAAAGGTTGAGCTGCACTCTATAATTTTTTTTTCTTGCAATCTAAATAGGAATGAGGGGGCGGTCAAGAATGAGAGGAAGTTTGGTGTGTTTGGCCCATAACATGTGGTCACATGCAAGTTGGGACCCACAAAAATCTATTCACATGAATTAAAAATAATTAAACCTAGTTTACTTCACTTGTTTTTTATCTGCCCTTGAATGCATTTACATCACATTTAGGAAGCAAGGCAGTCCATAATTTGGGATTTAGGCTGGCTATTAGGGCCATGAAGGCCGACATGAAAGGGATTCGAGATAACTTGCATCAGTGCAGGCTTGAGTGGGAAGAGAGGGTGGAGCAGAACCATAGTGATGACGAGAAGTCCGTATTCAATATGTAGGGGCCAAGCAAGTAGCTAATGATGCAAAAAATGCATCAAGTTTTTACTGTTTAATGTGTCCAACCCATCTATGTTTTCAAGGTTGAAGTCCCATGATCGCATTGTTTTACGCACCAAGGTGTTATAATTCAAATTTCAAGTCAAATGGTGCTAAAATGAAGAAGATAGAATCACTTTGGTGTAATGGACTGGTATTTCAAGTAAATTTGGAACCATATTAAGGGTTCCAAAAATTTGTGCCCAAAATTATGATCCAACAAAACCTTTGAGAAAGTTTTATAAGTGAAACCCATAGTTCACTCGATTTGAGAAAGTTAATTTGCAGTTTTTTATAGTTTTGACAATTTTCTGAAAACTTAGTACCCATTCTAGAGAGTTTGATGAATAAAAGCACGCATTTTCAACCTTGGAGTTCATTTGATGCCTAGGAAAGTCCAGCTTAAATTGTCTTCTTTTT
Source organism: Nymphaea thermarum (assembly GCA_011799765.1). Classification (NCBI taxonomy): domain Eukaryota; kingdom Viridiplantae; phylum Streptophyta; class Magnoliopsida; order Nymphaeales; family Nymphaeaceae; genus Nymphaea; species Nymphaea thermarum. Next base: position 163,381 of record JAANDH010000203.1, on the reverse strand, counting down.
TATCTTCTTTCAACATACAATATAGTGGGATTCCTACGGGTGTGTTCGGGTTTGTACTATAGATCCTTTCCTTTTCTCACCTTGCTAGTATGTTCACTTCTTTTGCTTATCTCCATTCTTCATCGTTGTTTATTATTTTGAAGGTTTATAGTAAGAGCAATGAGGTTCCATGAAACGTTCAAAGGTTCTTAACACTTTCTACAACGAGGGTTTTTCGAGTCTAGACATCTTTTCTTCATTTTCATCCTTTTTAGCTTGAGTCTTATTGTACTTTTGGACATATCAATCTTTGTAAAAGATGTGTCAAAAATACTATTGTACAGTTTGAGGACAACAATCTATCCTTTCATTTACTTTCTGGAGAAGACTGGCCACAATTTCCATCTTATCCTTGTCTTTAGGCATACATATACAAAATCAAGGCTTATTTGTAGGTGATTCATTTTTTTTATTTTGTTTTTGTTTATTCTTCTAATTTACAACATGGTTTCATTGGTTTTGAACTGTTTTTCCACATGCGGTTAGATATAGGAATGCATGACATAAACTCAAGCTTCAAGAAGGAATACTTGGTAACTTTTCTGTCCTCTCAATACATGCATATGCTAATTTTAATATTGGCTTTGTTCAATTTTTAGGTAGGTTTGGATAACTATCTTTTACGTTTAATAAAGACCTGACCCAACCCCCACCCACTCTGAGCTTGGGCCTCCTTATGGCAGATTCCAACCTGTTTCATGGCAAATTCGGTTCCAACCCAAAAAATCCTAAAAACCAGGACAACCAACCACTTAACTACTCCTTTTTAAACCCATGAAGATCTCTTACAATCTTCAACATAGGACTAAACATTTCAAAGTGGAGTATTACAATAATGTCACAACCTGGTTTGGTGTATCTCAACCCACCCCTTAGCAGCTACGATTCCAATCCCGAAAAACTTAGGAACTAAGACAACCAACCATTTGATAGTTCCTTTTATAAGTCCTCAAAGATACTGCATAGTCATAGACATGATACTAAACTTTTCAAAATAGGGTGTCACAATCCACTTCCTTTAAGGCATACATGTCTGCATGTGTGGGACCCTAAGTCTAAGTGTTGAATGGCTCTTATACCAAATATCAAAACTTGGTTTGGTGGAACTCAACCAGCCTCCTAAAAGCTTCGGTTCTAACTTCAAGGAGGTTTGAAACTAAGTCAAACAACTACTTGACAACTCCCATTCTAAGTCCCTCGAGATTCTTCACATTCTTAAATACAAGACTAAACTTTTCAAAGTGGAGTGTTACAACAAAGGTATATATTTTCATGTTATAGTATTTTTGTAATATATATAGGTGTAGTGTTATTATTTGTGCGATGATAGATAGGGTTTTGCTCGCTAGTAGACATGGTATTTCTTTTTTATTAAAAATGTTGAATTTTACTTTCTTTTCATTCACATTTTGGTTATGTTTTAGTATAAGAGGTAGATCATGATTAGATCTTTCATGCATTTAGTATATTTAAGTTAATGTACATGCACATAAGTTTTAGCTAACAATAGTTTCTACCTGCTTACAAATGTCACAATTGTTTTTTATGTTCTCTAGTTAGGTCACACTAGCATTTTTATTTTTATCATCTATAGTCTCCTTTTTACACCATATTTTATGTTACATTGCAATGGGTTCATACTTTTATACATTTGGATCATGCATCCTAAAGGTTTGGGTGTTCTAGATTTGATGGTTTTTGCTAACAATAGGATTGTACCCATCAGCCAATTTCCAGTTTTTTACACATGGGCACCTAGAATTTTCATGTCATTTCAATTTTTCTATACTTGTCACATTCTAGAACTCGGATAAACTGCATCCCATGCATTTCCATCAAGCATATTAATTAGATATTTGATTTTGAGCTTCAACTATGTAGGGTTTAATGCATGTAGATTACATAGATTAGGTTTTATGCAATCTCTTCTTTTCTCAATATATTTCACCAAGGAATCATCTTCATGGATGTGGGTCTCCACAAGGGTTGCTACTGTGGCAGTGGGAAGCAGCATAGAGATTAGGGAAGTCAAGCATTAGTAGAATAGGAATTGAGAAATAAAGTCTCCCCACTACATTTTAGCTAAATTTTAGGTAAAACATTTCCTAAGGCCACGTTTGATAGCCACGAAAAACACTGTTGATGGAGGAAAAATTTTCTTTTTTGTACGGATTCAACCAGCGCTATCAAACTTAGCAAATTTTCCCCCGCTCAAAACTGACTTCCAGGGTAAATTTACCCTGGAAAAAAGTCGGACCCCAGAGGGTCCGACTTTTTTCGAGGGATTTTTTTGTAGCCGTTAGGGCTTCTTCGATGATTTGGGGAGGGCGAAGGGGACGCGGGCTCTTGCGGAAGCAGGCGCAGGCACACGGCAGACACACAGGAACAGAGAGAGGGAGAGAGATATGATGGGGAACAGGGGCTCCTCAGCAATACAGACGCTCTATGACTTCTGCAAGAAGACTTTCACTCCCACCACCACTCATGGGTCTCCGGGTGCCATCCAAAAGTTGCGTTCCCTTCTGGGTACTCTCTCCCCATTTATGGACTCTGATGATGAAATAGCTGCCTCTTTGTATTCCAAACAGAAAGTTTTTCTTTTTTCTGCAGAACCATGATAGTTTTTTTATTTTCTGATGCTAACAAATTTTCGCCGTTCTATTTGGAACCTCCCCTTTTCGTGGTTTTGGCGTTTCTTCATTCCATTTAAAGGTATTGTCTTCTCCTCGTTCAGCTCTCTTGGTGGGGAAAGGACTGTCAAGAAGCTGAGATTGTGAAAACTTTGACGATTCCTGAGGGCACGACGGTTTCCGATGCTTGCCGTCGGATGGCAACTCCCCACGTTGATGCTGTTCTGCTTACCGACTCTAATGCCCCATGACACACAGTCATGGTATCAGGAGAAAGATGGTTGTTCAGCAGCAGCAGTAAATTTGCATTTGTTCATGAAAAAATTTTCATGCAAACCAAACATGGAATATTTTAGTTCGAAAAAAAATTCGAGGCCATCAAACATGGCCTGGATTAGGAAAAGAAAAGTTTAACCAACCGTACATTTACCATGGCTTTTTTACCCGGAAAAATTCTTTCCCCTCAAAAAATCCATGCCATCAAACGTGGCCTAATGAATAGGAATTGATTTTGGGGAAAGACAATCAAGGAAGGGACTAGTTTGTGGCAATTTCCCAATCTTCTATTACAACCCTTTCCAAAAGTGGTATCAATCCCATGGGCCCTTGTTTATACTAGACTCATGCATTTTGATGGTAACTATGGGTTAGATGCATTGAAAGATTATTTAGGTTGCATTTGATAGCCTAAGATCCTAGGATTTCAAATCAATGAATTTTGAGATTCCTTGTTTGTTATAAAAACGATTAAATCATGAGGATCTTATATTTCTTGTTTGATGAAACTAAGAATCATAAATCCACCATTTCTTATTGGAAAAAAAAATAAATATGAATTGTACAAAAACAAATTGAACTTGTTTCAATCACCTCTTGTAAGAAAACGAAAGGTTCAAAATTCATCTTCATACATTATTGAGTCGAAGACAAGATCAATAAATAGTTAAAATACCAAGTCATTCTTACAAGATAGGGAAGCCCCCTTTTGGCTAGCATGTCTCTCTAACTACATTTTAACAACAAGATAAGCACCTTTAAAGAACCAGCAACCTACAATTCGTGATATATAAGTATGAAACATGAAATAACAAACAATAAATTGTTACAACTAATTACTATATATTACGTACTACTCATCAGAGTAAAAAAAGATGGAGATATTTTTGAATATATACTAATATTATAGTCTATAGCCTTTTATCATTACATATAACCCATTCACCTCGTACCAAAAAAAGTTATGTTAATCTGGTAAAAGTATTACCAAACGGTACTTCTAAATGCCATTCCAATGTGTAAAACAACCTTGTAGCAATAATTAGTTGTTGATATTTTCTAAATAAAGGAAATTTTTTTTAATGAATCACCAAATGGTGCTATTTTGAGTGAATTTGAGAAAAGTATCAGTATATTTAGGTACAAGAACATACATATAAGAAATGTTATAGAAATATCAAAGTATGTGTCTTGGTAAAGTTAATATTGCAAGTGTTGTATTAATATCAATAAACTAATAATACCATGAAAAGAGTTAATAGTGAACCATTATGTTCTTATGTATTGAAGGAAGTCACAACTACATAGAAGACAAGAAAAAAGAGAAATTCATCATACGACTAAGATTCCGAGAACATGCTTCGAGAGAGAGATGAAGAGACAAAGAGAAAGAGAGAGAGAGAGAAAGAGAGTTGAAATGAGCTTCATTAAACAAGTCAACGTCCAAAGAAAAATGAATGTAGAAGCAAGGTACAAAAGAGTAACCAACAATAAAAAATAAGAAATGGACTCAAGTTTCCAATAAGATTTTACAAATATAGAACCATTGCTCCAAGATTATGGAGTAGGTGTTAAACATCATAATGTTCCCTTCTAAATATCATGTTGTTTCTACTTAATCAAATTTGGATACAAAAAAGTGCATAACCAAGTTCTCTAAAGAAAGAGTCATTTCTTAGGTCGCCTTACAAATGTTGCTCCAAAGAGAAGATCATGAGCAAACAATTCTTGTGAGATCACTAGAAAATGATGCTGCCATGATTCATGATAAAGTTTTTGATCTTCTTTACATGCCCAAAGAAGATGGTAAGTAATTTTTTTTATCATGGAATTCATATAAAGCACAACAATTAGCTCTTCAAATTGCACTTGGTGTGGACCTTATCTTTTATAATAAAGCATGCATGCAGCATAGCCCTAGGTGGAGGACCATGTCCCAAAAGAAAGTGCTTTGCATATGGGGCAGAAAAGCAGGGAGCAAAGAAGGGTCAGCAAAGAAGCCGAATAACTCCTGTGTGCTTGTTCAACCCATTCTAATTGCAAGTTAATAGGAAGGTCATTCAATAACCTATCATAAAATTGTTGTAATATTTGGGTTCATGCATTGAAATGATGAGACCTGATCAAGTGAGTGGTGGTATGTTCAATGGGAGCTAATGAAAGAGGCAAAATTTATTTTTGTCTAAGGATGACATCACAAACATTAATAATGGATATCAACATTTGAGAACCAAAAAAATGCTCTTTATCTCAAATATGGCATTGAAAGTCCCCCCATCTCTTTTGGAAGGAAAATAGATGGTCATGCAATGCATTGCAGCCCTTTTCTCTTACTAAAACAGAAAAAAATGGGATTAGGGACATTTGTTTCAGCCTGACCTGAAACACACACACACACACACACAGATTAGGGGCTCCAGAGCAACCTCTCGTGTTGCAGCCCTCTCTTATCCCGTTGAAGCAGTAATAAGAAGAGATTAAGGGTGCATGTCTCAATCCCTTTTTTCTAACCCAACCATTTGGCAGACAACAAGAAGTTGGCAATCCATGAAAGCATCTCTCCATTGTTGGGATCTCTCTGCCATCTCCACCATTGGGTAAGTAGAAAGAAAACTAGGCAGCACATCACCAATTAATTCCCTTCCTCCTTTGTTTGCCTCAACCATCTCACACAAATCTAGATCCATGTGGTCAAATTTAAGACCCGGAGGCCATCAACCACCACCTTAGGCAAGAGATTTAGTGGCTACTGATTTCGGAGAGGGTCTTCCTTCTAGTTGGCATCCTGAGGAGCACTGGTAGCCTTTTTTTGTTCATTAAAAAGATTATATATTAAGGAAATGAGTATTTTGTTAGGTTAATTAAGATAGTAAAATTTAGTTTAGGAAGCCATAACATTGAGAAGTTTCCTAGTGTGAATAGCATTCTCTACCTTAGGTGGCATGATCTAGAGGATTCCTTTATGGTTTGTTTGGATGGAGTGAAAATCAGGAAAAGGAAGCAGGAAATAGTTGATTAAATTGTATTGAGATTGTCAATAAGGGATCAGAGAAATGAAATGATTAAAATTTATTACATTGGATGGGAAGGAAATGGGAGAGAAGGGAAAGAAAAGAAGAAACATGTTTAACCCCAATCCCTCTAGATGGGTGAGATTGGGAGGAAAACCACTCCTAGTTTTTACAAGATAACAAACATGCCCTTAAGAACACATTGTAATATCTAAAGTTATTCAAAATACTTTAGGAGAAATACTTGATTTACAAGCTTAGCAAAATTTTTTCATTCTATTTCATTTATATTTACTTAAACTTTTATAAAACTAAAATGAAAGAAAGAAAATAAAAATAAGTTGCAATTGTATTATCATCATAAGAGTTTTCACAAAATTTTTAGTAGTCAATTAATATTATGTAAGACGTATATGTATATTATAAAAATAAAAATACGCATCAAATTGGAGAACATCAAAGGGAAACTAATACAATTAATTGCATTTTAATTAAACTTAATCCACTATTAGACTAGGGGAACTGAGAGATACATTGGGTTTAAAAGATTAATATTTTTTAAATCAATTGTATGATAATCACATTATTAAGGGTATTATCATAAACAAACCTAAATGTTCAACAATTCCTTTCCTTTTCTTTCTCTCATATACAAACAAATTTAATAGTTTCTTTCCTTCCCTTTCTTTTCATTTCCTTTCTCTCTACATCATCAGTCCATTCCTTAATTCTGTTCCTTTCATTTCAACCATTTAGTATCCTCTTCTTGCCATCCATCTAAAATAGTGTAGAACTTTCCAGCAAGGTGAACCCATTTGGACAGATTTTTGTCAACTTCTTATTTTTAGCAATAGGAAACTGATTTAGGATAATTAGCAATTAGTTAGTGTAATTCAATTAAGATAAAACATAAAACAAGATAAGGAAACCCTAGGCAGATAAGGCCCACTTTGGAAGCATGACTCTCCACCTAGATGGCACCCAGATTAGAGGAGGCCACTTGTATATTAGTTTCTTCTTATCGGCCTATGGTTTAGACTTAGGTGCATTTTAGGATTAGCATGTAATTAATTTAGAATAATTATATTTCATCATATTATACATGCATTTTCCTTCATGTAATATTTCATATGCATTTGTGATTTCTATTTAATCATTACATTTCATTTCACATGCACATATTGAAATATGATCATGAGGATCAACGTCAACCACACGTGTGATCACTTTAACATCCCACCTATGGTTCATAGAGGCTAGTGGGTCTCACATTTCATGCATATAATATATTCTCCTTTATTAAGTTAGCACAAGTTGGCTAGACTGAATTAATTTTTTCATGCATTTTCATTAGTGATGTGTGCATTCATCTCATGAAGGATTATTTCATGCACCATATAATATTCATTCATTTGTGTTGCAAATATGAAGCTTCATTTTTGTATATATTAAAATTAGGATTTCTATGCGGTTAAATTGTCTTAGTAACATATGAAAAATTAGGGCTTTCATTGGTGACATATAGAAGAGTTCAATTGCATTTGTTCTATTTTGTGTATCTCTTGGTTCTGGTGAGTTTGTATGTGTTTGATGTTACTATCATTTATATCAAAGGGCATTTAAGTTTAGACAAGCCTCATGTTATGCATGAATTAAGATACATTGTGAATCTGTTCAGTTTTTAAAAAGGCAGATTTTCAATCAAGTTGAGAACATCTTTTCGTGTGGTTTCCAATTAGGTTTTAACTTCAAATTTTTATAGTATCATGATTCATGCTGCTATCTCCAAAGCAACTTTATAAATTTAGATGTGATTTTACAGGCTTTTGGAAGTTATTTTTTCAGTTTTCTGCTACAATTACAATTTGGATACAATAGAACTAGACTGTAACACACACACACACACACACACACACACGCATATATATATATATATATATATATATATATATATATATATATATATATATATGTTGAAGCATGATAACTATATTTAATTTATTGCATGATCGATTCAACCTAGTTTATTCTTGTCACAATTATGTCATTCAAAAATACATAAATATGACCTTTTAGTTCACAACCATTCTTAAAAAGGAAGATAATCGTTCTCAAACGTAAATAGGAAAACCACCCTTGATCCATTTCTAAAACGATCTTCAAAATTTGTATTCCTGACTTTTTTTAAGTACAATCATGAATGACTATTCCTAACAAGGAGTTTAAGAATGAACCTCGAAATGGGATTATAAAAGTTAAGTTATATTTATATGTCAAGTTGTACATAGGACAGTTATTAACAAGTCTTAATACTTCATAAAATTTAACTTTTAGAGGTTTTTTGGCAGCATAAATACTCTGTGAGTGTCTCCAAGAATCTGCTCCAAAAATTGGGTTGATTCATGAGTCTACCCAATCTTTGAGGCAGATTCCACTTAAGAGGGTTCTTGCTGCCAAACAACTATTTGCGATGAAAACCAAGGCAGCCATTCTTTAGTTGGAGGATTTGTTTAAAGCGGATCATCCCAATTAGGCTCTACTGCCATTATGTGGAGGGTGATGTCAATGGGGGCAGCAGCTTCAACCGGTCAGCAATTGTGACAGCTTGAAGAGCTAATGGAGCTGCAGATGTAAACAAGGTCCAAAGAAAGTTCGGTTACAGCTTCTGCGCTCCTAAAGTGCCAATAACAAAAAGTTGTCGGCAAAGGAGGAGAAAGACCAGGCCAGTCATTCTTTAGTTGGAGGATTTGTGCAAAGCGGATCCTCCCAATTAGGCCCTACTGCCATTATGTGGAGGGTGATGTCAATGAGGGCAGCAGCTTCAACCGGTCAACAATTGTGACAGCTTGAAGAGCTAATGGAGCCGCGGATGTAAACAAAGTCCAAAGAAATATTGGTTACAGCTTCCGTGCACCTAAAGTGACAAGTAACAAAAAGTTGTCGGCAAATGAGGAGAAAGAATCTTGTTGAACTCATCTCAGGGCAAAGATCACCTTAATAACAGACGAGAAATCAAGGATGAGGCGAATGAAGCAAATCCATCCATGCTGCTGCAGCTAGACACGACCTGAGTTGGGGACTTTTCCAAACTCTCCTACTATAAGAAACAGTTGGCGTATGATTAATTAGATGATCGCCCTTCAGTTAAAATTATTGAAAATCAATGGTAGAGCCAAAAGAGTTTGGAGAGATATGCATTATTAATACATAAATGAACATGTGCACTTGCTTATATAGTGGCGGAACCATGATTTTTTTTGCTGAGATGCTTGAGTCAGCAACCGGGATCTGATTGGGGCACCACGTTTAGCTGAAACCGGGATCGAGCTTCCATGCAATGTAATTTTTGATAGGCTGGTGCAGGCAATAGCCGGCACCAGCTTACACTGCATGCACTACTGTGCATATAGGTTGAAGGATCAGGTAGGGGAGGAAAGTTTAACGATATACGTCATCGACAAGATGTAATCTAAAGGGCCATTTGATAATGAAAATATTTTGTTAACATTGTTTTAATCTGCCTCAAAGATTGATATAGGTTCATGAATATTGTGTCACAGTGCTCAATGAATCTGCTCGAATTTTTGGGATAGATTTAGGAATAGGTTTGCTACGGTTGCCAAACAGCCTCATATTGAAACAAAATGAATCATTTGGGTCGTCTCCATGTCTGAGAAATTTCCACTCTGCTTCTAATAAGTGTTGGGGCCAAGGTGTGTAGGAGATGACTAAATTTAACCCCAAAGAAAAGAAGCTAATTAGCTGCAAAAGGGGCTTAAGAAGCTTCATCCTCCCGGCCGTGAAGTTTCCAAGTATTTTCAAGAAAACCAACAGGCGCTTCCAAGTCCTTTCCTTTCGTCCAAATAATAAGATGCCATATTTCCATATTCCTTTCACATTACATGAGAGCAACTAGAGCCCCCAAGTTTGTCTCCTTTTCTCCAAGTAATAAGATGTCATATTTCCTTTGTCCCTTCGTATGTTCGCTTCTCTTGGAATGAAAGTTAATGATGTAGACGGGTGTTAATGGGCCTCTTAATGGGCCTCCACGTCCGTTTTAGATGGCCCAAACAAGATGTCGTTTCAACCTTTTTTTTTTTTTTTTTTTTTTCAAGAGATCCATTTCCCTTTCCTTTTTCCTTTTTCTACTTGTTGAGAGCTCATAACAACTTTATTTTTATTGAAAGGACAAACCCTAGGTCTGTTCCAACGTTTTGCAAATTTGGGTGGGGCATTCATTTCTGCGGAAAATTTATTTCAATAAAATTTTTGATATTTTAATCTTATGAAACCAAAAAAAAAAAAAATCATTTGCCCCTGGAAGAGGCGAGAAGATTGCTATGGCCAACCTTTGCCAGAGTACGCCTATATATATTATATAGGAATCTTAGTTTTCTCAATCCAAATTTGGGTAGAGAAGAGATAGTGTCTAATACATCACGTTGGTGGTGTATTTAAGGATGCCCCTCGACACAATGCATGGGGTAGCCGTGATTGGATAGAGGATTTCACCTCACCATGTATGATTCTGGGATTTTTCAATCTGAATTTTGGGGTAGCCGTGATTGGATAGAGGATTTCACCTCACCATGTATGATTCTGGGATTTTTCAATGTGAATTTTGATGAAAAAAATCTTCAGCTTCTCACAACACACCGTTCAATGTAAATATCTTTAATCACACTTATCCAATACAATGCATCACATCAATTGTGAGTGGCAAGAAGTTGCCACAGATCTAAAGTAAAAGTGTAACCTTCTAATTTTGGTCCTCAGTGATATTAAAATGGACCAGTAGAAAAGTACAACTCAGAAAATTCAGAGAAAGAGAGAGAGGAATTTCCCTAACACGGAGAAAGTGAAGGACATTAATTGTCAGATTTAAAACGGTGGAAAGAAAAGTTAAATGTCTTTGTCAAGTGATGGCGAAAATGCCGATCGGACAAATGATAAGCATCCAAATTAAATAATATTTAACTTTAAATGTATTTTAAAATCTTAATAATAGGCAGTTAAAATAATCAAGGCATATGAAGCTTGAAGATTGCCCAACTATATTACTATATCAGAAACTGCTGCTTAGTTTGGAAAAGAAAAGGGCTCTCAACCCTATGGTGTAAATGAAATAAATTAAAACTTGAACTTGCGTTTTGTTAGTGGCCCAAAATTGAGAAAGTTTTTTTTGTAAAAAGACTGATATATGCAAGTTCACCAACTAATTATGTGATCACAATTCAGTTTCATTATATGTACGCATCCTTATAATAATCTTAATTTCAAACTGTCAACTTTAATCGGTGGATATTTTTCGAGTGGAAACACATCTAAAATCCACGTTTTTCCAGCTTTACATTGAAAATTAGATCAGACTAAGCACGAGCTTATTGAATATTGGCCCATCGTTGATATATATATATATATATATATATATATATATATATATATATATATATATATATATATATATATATATATATATAAAGTTGGATGAGTTTGATTCTTCAATAATTTCGTACAAATTTGTCAGTATGCATGAGAGTTGACGGCGTGACGATTAGCTTATCAGCTTATTAATTTTCACCTTTTGATTTGGAAAATTTTCAAGAATATTGTAAATTAGTTTCAAAAGTAAAAATATTGGCCTATATTTATCGGCCAACATCATATAGGCAGAAGGCCAATATTGGCCAATACGGGCTGATACTCGATATTACTCTTAATTAATCTGCTTATTTGGAAATGAAGAAACAAATAACTCGTGAAACTCATTTAAAAATATTTTAAATGGTCAAAACTTTTGCTCGCTATATAAGCAGCCAACTTATGCAGAGGGTTGCTGTGTTTTAAACTTTTAGTTTGAATATTCTCACCGGTATAGACTATTTGCTTTGTAAAGACAAGTTTTACTAACGATGATCCACTACCTGTCAATAATGCTGCCCTTTACTGACATTTAAACGGAAATGTCAGTAACGATGGATCTTTTACTGACATTGGTTTTTTCGGATTAGCCAATGGTTTAGGCATTAATCACAACATTTTTTACTATAAGTGTATCTTTGATGAATATTCAACTGTTTGGTTTTATAATATGAGAAGCATTTCCAAACCAACTTCTTCATGCATGCATGCATTTATGTGAGAGGAAAACGCAATACATCATTATCTTTTCTTCAATTTACAATTAACGCTCTAATCAGTCAACAATGTGACATGTGCACATATTTTTATTAATAAATTAACGAGGGGACATCATGAATTGGGTATTGAGGTTAGCTAATCAAAGCAGCCGCCTGCCTCTCCTCAAACAACACCGGGAATCCGCCCGCCATGCGAGAGGTCAGGAACGGAACGAACCGGGGCTGGTGCGACTCGACCGGTTTGAGCACGAACCGGGTCAGCACGAACGCAACAACGTACCTCATCTCCATGAAAGCCATGTCTTTCCCAAGGCACTGTCTCGGCCCAGCTTGGAAGACAGGAAACTTGTACACGGAAACCGGTTCTTCCTCTACTTTCCCATCCGGGGTGGTCTTCAGCCACCTCTGAGGCCTGAACTCCAAGCAATCCTTTCCCCACAAATCTTCCATTCTTCCCATTCCATATGGGAAAAAGGTTACCCTGCTTCCCTTTCTCACAAACGTTCCATCAGGAAGGATGTCATCACTTTCCGCGTGTTTCGAGTCCCAGGCCACCGGTGGGTACAGTCTCATGCTCTCGCATAGACAAGCTTTCAGGAATTTCAATTCCTTGAGGGCTTCGAAATCGAGTCCAGCATTCGCCTTAGCTCGGACTTCCTTTACCACATCCTCCTGCACCTCGGGATGATGTGCGACGAGCCAGAAGAACCAAGTGAGTGCCGCAGAGGTGGTGTCCTTGCCCGCCATTAAAAAGCTTATGACCATGTCCCTGACCAATGCTTCGTCCTTGTCGCCGCCCGTCATCGACACGAACCGCGACAGAAGGTCGTCGCCGCCTCCAGCTTCCTTCTTCTTCCGGATTATCTCCATGACCGAGCTGTGAACCACGTGAATCGCTTCCCTCAACCGTTTCTCCGATCCGATTTGCAGTGCCCGCTTCACCTTCCAGGTCCATGGCAGCGGGGAAGCGGCCCTCATGGCGCATATGCCTGCGGCCACGTCGAATTCACGAGCCAAGAGGCATGTTGGCATGGACGGAAGAAGGCACCCCGGGTCCATGCCGAACGAGACCTTGCAGACTGTGTCGAAGGTGAACCGGTTCAGTATCTCCTGCAGGTCGATGCTTCTCTTCTCAGCGCACGCTGATTGGAGAAGGGGCAGCAGCCTTTGGCTGGCCTCGTCTTTCACGGTTCTGAGCGCGTAGTCTCGGAGGGACCGAGTCGTGAACTCGAGACTCGCCGCCTTCCGCTGCCGATACCAGAGGTTGCCGTCGGAGTTGAAGATCCCTCGGCCGAGGAGGTCCCCGAGGATGTCGGTGAAGGGCTTCCCCTTGGGGTAGTTATCGAACCAGGTCTTCAGAACGTACTCGACGTTGGCCGGGTTGGCGGTGACTATGACGGGAACGGAGCCGAGTCGGTCTATGACAATGGTGCGAGTCGGAGAGCGAGAGAGCAGGTCCGTGTACCAATCGAGCAGGCGGTAGCGGTTGCTGTAGAAGGAGATGAGACATCCCAGGACGGGGTAAGAGGGAGGTTGGTAGGTTGCTCTCCCCTTCTTCTTGGCACCAATCAAGAGAGAACACAAGAGAAGGGTTAATGCAAGAACTATCAAAAGGGTAGCTGCCATTCCACTGCCACCATCCATGGCGATCTTAAACAAATGAGAAAGTGTGACTCTGAGCAAAGCACAGAGAGAATCTCTCTCTCTCTCTCTCTCTCTCTCTCTCTCCGAGGACTTGGAGGGAGTTAGCAGAATTGCCTTTCTCTGCGTGATAAACTTGCAGTGTACTGTTCTCTCTTTCTCCTTCTCTCGCAACTGAACTAAAAGCGGGGAGCGACGATGGAGGAGGTGAACTCCCGAAGAGATTTATACAATTCGAAGAACGAATCCCCGTTTATAGAGAGAGAGAGAGAGAGAGAGAGAGAGTCTTGAAGGAACGATATTATATTATATGTCAGTCTTTCCTTTTATTTTCATGCCTACGACGAAGCGCCGTCTCTTGACGGGTTCTTGTCCACATTTTCTACTCCCCCAACTTTTCAGTTCTCTTTTTTCTGCGTTCAAACTTTCATCGCTTCCTGCAAAAACCCCGAACATTATTTGTTTTCAAAGAATGAGAACGACTACATATGTTTCTCTCCCTTTTTTCTCATCCACTCCTAATCCTTGTTGGGATGTTCTAATTTTTAAAGGATTATAAATGTCTGTTTGCCTTGGTGAATTGTCAAGTATTTTTATTGGGTTGGGGGGTTGGTAGGTAGTCAGTTTTTGTTTCAATTTTAGTTTTTGTTTTAACTTCCGAGAACATCAATTAAGAAGAAGGTGAAAAAAGGTCAATAAGGAAAGCTAATATTGTATCGAAAAAAAGGTTAGATGAAAGTTTCAACCTTTTGGTGAATAGAAGAAACTCCACTCACCTGGAAGTACTTTTTATATGGTCCTATATTATACCTATCTGTATACTTAAACAAACAAAAATTTAATTCAAACAAAAATTTAATTCTTTTATAAAAATGCATTTTTTATTAGAATCATTCTAACAATATATGTTCTTTTCCAATGGTTAGAGACTATTAATATATCATAACCGTATTAGTGAATAACTGGCACAATTTGAATAGCAGAAGGTATAATATGTTAAATCTCGCTCCTCTAAAAAGTGCTTGTGGTAGACAATCTTGAGGACATATCATCATAGATTGAAATTAATTACCAAAATCACGAAATTCTGTTATTATAACGAGTTATAGCCAGTTGCGATCATAAACATGAACGTTTTTAAATTCTTTTATGTTATTATTGATATTAATCAAATGAATACATATTGGTTTGTTGGAGTATCATGTTACTAGTCCCTGTCCTGATTTTCCTATTCATGCTCATTCTTCTTTGGAAGATTGGTATGAATTGCTAAGATTCAAATATAGGAACAATAATGCTTTGAAAGCATATGTTTAACCCATTAATTCATATCACGGATCCTAAACCAAAATATTTTTCTTAAAATAGTTTTCAGAATACTCCAACTCCCACCTTTTCATTTTTAGGCCGATACGTCAGGCGTGCACCACTCGCACGCAACTCACTCGCTTGTGAAAGTGTTAGCTAGGCGAGCATTGAACCAGCTCTGTTGATTACGTAAAGCAGAACAATCAACACCTGGTGTCAATAGACATATATAGCAATTCCTACCAACCAAAACTCCACGGGAAATAGTAGTGGACAACTCTTCCTTTCACTGCCCACACCTCTGCCCGTCCGCATGGTAAATGCTTTGTCAGAGTTTTGCTTTTTGTGAATTGCTTAGAAGAGGGAGGACAGCAGTGAGAGGCGATAAAGGTAGAATCAGTTTTTCTCCAAAACGTGAACTTTTCTTTACCTCTGTAACTCTGTTGCTGTGCCTTCCAAATAAAGTTCAAAATTGTGTTTGTTGGTAATAAGAAGCTACCTCCACTTTATTTAACCTAAGTGAAGTTTTAAATTAAGCGGAGCGGGATAATGACATGCCTTCCTTTGTTACCTAATGTCAGCACTGTTATATTTATATATGTGTGTGTGTATATATATATATATATATATATATATATATATATATATATATATAATTAAAGGTGGGTTCTTAGATAAATTCTTTTAAATAGTTATAATGAGTCATATATATATATATATATATAAGCTCATCTACCAATTATGCTTAAATTAAAGGTGGGTTCTCAGATAAATTCTTTTAAATAGTTATAATGAATTATATATATATATATATATATATATATATATATAGAGAGAGAGAGAGAGAGAGAGAGAGAGAGAGAGAGCTCTACACAATTGTAGAGGACCTTATAGGTGAACAAAACCTTTTCAAATGTCTCTAATATATATATATTTGGGAGAGAGAGAGAGAGAGAGTTGCGTCATGCCAAGAGGTCAACGCAATTGGAGAGGACCTTGACGGCCTGATGCCTGATTATGGGGTTCAGATCTCATTGCCGTTCAAAGTCTCTCATGTTTGGACGACATTAGTGTTTCTTGTATGGAACGAACGTGATAAAGAATATATGTTTTCACATATAACTATACACAGATATTTCTTAATACGTCCACTTTACCAAAAAATACAGAGAAAAAATTATGTAGATACGCATACGAGAGAGAGCCATCTTTCTCTGACTCCTAACTTGACGCAGTCTTCTCACTCATTTATTTGTGTAAGAGAAGAAAGTCTCTTGGCCAAACAAGGTGTGCAGTCAACAATATTCCAAAGCTTCGTATACCGAACCGCACAAAAGTGCTCGCACCTTGTGGTCCAAACCATCGCTAGCGGACTTCTACCCCATTTTCTTTACTCAAAACTTTTCACTTTAAGGTCACAGTCGTACTCTAAAATTCCAAAATAGACCTAGTCCTTTTATGATTTTCTAAGAATCGACTGACATGTTTCATTTACTCTTTAATTATTATTCAAACTCTCTCCCCCACCTCCTCCCCACAACAAATCACAAAAAAAAAAAAAAACTTTGAAAATCATTCAAGTTTTTTTTTTTTGGAGGTTGGTGAAAGGTCAAGACAAGTACTGGCAGCCAGTTTTAAATCGTTAGGACATCAACTTGTTGTGGTGCAAAACAGGGGCCAACCTACAAGCTGAAGCACAGAAGGCTGAGGGACCGAAAACAAGCGATTTACCCACCCTAAGAGCACGGGAGAGGTTGGATAGGAGCTTTGACAATTTTTTAGGCCGTAGAATGAAATATTCCTCTTGCTCACCCAAAAAGCCATTCCAAGAACTTGTTTGAGGAAAGTTAGCGGACAGGTCCACATATTACTTGATAGTTCAAAAAAGAAAAGTGTTGAATCCAAATTTGGAAATCAAGGAATGTAATGAAAATTGTGGAATAAGATTCGTTTTCCGTCTTAATTAAGCTGGAATATTGATTTTTGGGTATAAATGAATGACTCTTTCTTTCTTCAAGAAGAAGGGAAAAAAAAAACGACAACAAAAACAAAAACATGATCTGTTGGAAGATGATGCAGTTGAAGCAAGCCTTTTTTGAGGGAGATACGGTGCTCGAACTTTCCCATATTTGAAAGTCTTGCGTTTGACCCACTCAATGGGTCACTACTGATCTAGTTTGGTAGGGTCGTTCTCAGTTGTCCTGATGCATGCTTGAGACCATTATCACAGAAGAGGCTCGCACATTTAATAATCACTCAAGCAAACAAGACAAAAAAATGTCATTCGAGGCTAATAATTGGGTTTATAACATGGTTTAGTGTCATCAAAGTGGATAGTTAAATAATTTGCAATAACTAAGTGTTGGACGAAGGGAGTTTCTGCTTAAATTCTTTTGCTTCTTGTGACCATCTTTCGGGAGATGCCAGTTAGGGTTGAACGAAAATTGGCAGAATGCCTAAATCAGATCTAAACCACTTTGAACTCTAATGCAAGCGTGGTCTTTCGAATCCGTCTGGACTTTCTACAACATGAAAGTCTAAAGGTCAAACCTCAGGCCAGATAGACCAAGTTCTTCATGGCAACCTTGGATTCAAAACAGGCTCATTTTTCATGGAAATTGGAAGAATTAGTTCGGATGCAACTTTTATGGGAGAGGGTTTCCCCACCCTTATTACCAAAGAATTAATAAAGAATAGAGTACAGAGAATGAAATCAATAAAGAACAGCGAAAAAACAGCAAGCAAACAAGTCAGACCTCTGCAAGATTAGTCCAAATAGCTTTAAAAACTGGTGTCACGCAGGTTGAGCCTATCTGTCTGGGTCAAAAACTGAGCTGTAGGGAGTGGTTTGGTCATCAAGTCAGCTAATTGATGATCTGTTTGAAATATACCGAACTTGAACATGGCCTTTGGCTATGGGATCACGAACAAAATGCACATTGATTTCGATGTGTTTGGTGCGCTGGTGGAAAATTGGATTTAGTGATACTGCTGACATGCCAAGGTTGTCACAGTACAGGACCAGAGTGGTAGCTGAATTGATCCGGAGTTCACGAAGTAGATGAGTGAGAGAAAGGATTTCAGCAGTAGTATTCACAAGTGCACGATACTCGGCTTTAGTTGTCCGTCGTGCATCTTGAGTATCATATTCATTAACACCAAAATCATTTAGTGCTATCTCAGATCATGTAAAATGGATACCATTTCTAGAAGTGGTTGTCTAACAAGAATGTTGAGATGCTATGCAGAAAGAATTTCTTGCCCTTCAGTGCAACAACTCATGGAATTTAGTTCTTACAAATCCTGCCTTCAACATTATAAGTTCAAAATGGGTATGCGAGTTGAACAGAAATCTAGGTGGGTCTATTGCTAGACATAAAGCTGGACTTGTGGCTCGAGATTTTTTCCAAGACATTAGAATAGAGTATTGGAAGACCCTTAGCCCTACAACCAATCCCACTGTTGTTCAAGTATTATCACTTCAGCATTCAATGTGGGTTGACTGAATTGGATTTTGGAAATGTCTTTCTTAATGGGTACATTATTGAAAATGTCTGCATGAGTCAACCACAGATTTAAAGATCCTCATTATCCGACCTACATACGTAAACTTCATAACTTTATATGGGCTAAAAGAAGCTCCTCAGGCCTGATAACATAGACTAAGATGCCATCTTCAACAATTTGGTTTTTGCATCTTGCCATCTGACACCTCACTATTTATCTATTCCAAAGATATAGACCATTTATATCTAATTTGTTATGTGGATGATATAATCCTCACTATATCATCCACTCTCTTGTGCACAATGTAATTCAACAATTATGAGTAGCTTTTTCGGTCAAAGATCTGGACCTGCTATTTTATTTCTTGGGAATTGAAGTGTACCATAGACAATAGTTTGCATACATGCCAAAGGTCTTACACTAAAAATATCATTCACAGAGCTCATATGGCAACATCCAAGGCCACTTCTTTTGCAAGCACCAGCAAAAATAATATTGATTCTTCCCAATTGTTTGAAATCCATCATGGGAGTGTGATAAGGGTATTGCAAAATGCCACACTTATATACCATGCATGATACATTGCATTTGCAGCCAATCGTGCTTGCCCATTTATGCATTCTCCTTCACTAGATCATTGGACAATGTAAAGAGAATTTTATGGTATGAATAGAACTCGTCATTATGCTCTCTAGATCACTATGCCACATTCTCTTCATCTTATTGTCTTTGCAGGTGTCGATTGGGTTAACAATTTGGAAGATAGAAAGTCGATCGGCAGATTTGTGACATTTTTAGGCACTAATGTAATGTCATGGGCTTCAAAGAAGTAGTGCACTGTTGCTCGGCCTAGTACCAATGGTAAATTTAAGTCTTTCGCATGTGCTGCAGCATAATTACTATGGTTGAAGTCTCTTATCGAGCAACTAGGTGTAATGATTCCAACATGTCTTGTTGTTTGGTGTGAAAATATAGGAGCTTTGCACTTGGCTTGCTATTTCATGGCCAGACCAAACATGTCGAAGTGGACTTTCACTTTGTTACTGACCATTTAAAAAAAGGTGATCTGCAAATTAAATTCATATGGTTGGATGAGCAAGTAGCCAATGGAATGATGAAGGCCATTGGTTCAAGTGTGTTCAAGTCATTCAAGACAAGCTGAACATAGTTGATCCCATGCTCAATTTAAGGGAGCATGTTAAGGAGAATTTGAAATTTGAATAAAAGATAATACAAGAAGCATGCCAGCTATCCTCACTAATTGCCTCAATGTTATTATGAAACTTATCATATCTTTCCCATCACACTATTGTAACAAATATTGGTTTCCTTGTATCCAACTATTATTATTATGCATTCAAAAATTGTACAAGATCTATACATGGGAACTCAATACAATTCAATTTGAACGAGTTTCTTCTTTCTAGACTGCACTCATTTTTATTTTATGCTCTATTGATGGGATTTGTAGACTCATACATTTTTGGACACTTCAGTTTGCTGAGATCTTTCCCATTCCACCTCAATGTCTTGTGGATTATTCAGTGATCAATTGCCAATTACTTGCTGAATTTGAGGTTTCCACTAGCTATTTCAAAAATGTATCTTCAACTGAAATAAGATGAATCACTCTAGAGATACATACATCGCCCTGCGTCAAATTACAAAAAAAGCCCCACCCCCAGTTCTCTATCTACAGACTAACATCTTTCACCTTCCCACATCCCGTTGCACAAAAATACAAGCCTCTACCAACTCCATACAAGTCCCTTCCAGACCCAAGGCAATCTTCAGTTTGCCTTACATAGCCATACACTCCTGCTGCTTAGGTATTCACTTCTACAAAATCTAGCTCCATAAGGAAATGGGCAACCTAAATTTGAACATTAACTATGTCAAATTAGCTTTGTTAAGAGTTGCGAAGAACCCGAAATCCCCATCCTCCTTTCTAGGAAGAGAAAACTGCCTAAGGTGGGTCTCATTTTGCTTTTAATAACTTGTACACACTGAAACACAGGGAAAGTCAGTTTGATGATACTAATGGTAGAAGATTTAAGCTTTGCAGATCAGTCGAGAAATGGTAGGTAGAGGGCTCCAACTTTTTTTACTTGATGTGCAGAAATGTAAGTGCACCTTGCTAGTACATCGGGAGTGGGGTGGTCTTGGCTCACCTGTTTGGGATGGTAGTAAATAAACAGCCCATGACTGGTTCCATTGTCATAGGCATCATCCCTTAATGTGCAAGTTGAAGTAGGTATAGGCCCTGGTGCAGAGTACTACTCCTTGGACTTTATACCATTGGTTGAATGAGAAAGTCAGTTAGGGCATCATTTTATTGAGTTAAAAAAATAAAAAACTATGCTTCATGTTTGTACAATGAGAACCTTCTCTTGCAATCAAACAGGACTTAAGAGCATTAAATTTTCCCAGATTTCTCAACTAAGTCATTCAGTTTACTCAAATCAGTTTTTTATTTAATATAGGTCACCTATGGCTAAGCAAACCCCAATTACCTTCTATTATCGCAGGTTCCTAATCCAACAAATCCTAACCTACCTCATAGTAGCTTTGGTTTCAGCCACCAAAAATCATGACAACCAATCACTTAACAAACAACTCATTTTATAAGTCCCTTAAAATTCTTTAGAACATTAGTTATGAGACTAAACTTTTGGGATTTTACAATCCATCCCCCTAAAGGCACACACGTTTGCATGTATGAGACCTAAAATCTGAGTGTTGAGACATGCTCTGATAACACTTATCATGACCTAGTCCACTTCCACATCAGGTTCATGCTCCTGATCTGGCAGGTCCCAGCCTAGTCCCTAACAGTTTCGGTTCTAATCTTAGAAAGCTAGGAACCAAGGCAACCAATCATTTTTCCCTTCTATAAGTCCCCCAAATCTCCATATAATCTTAGATATGAAACTAAATTTTTGGGGTGTTAAATTTTGTCCAGAAGAAACCCCACATATTGAACTTTTAACATGTTTTAACTTGGATGAATTTAATCATAGTATTACTTATGACAATTTAATATTTATATTTGAAACTCATTTGTTTTCTTTTCGCCCCACTTTGTGTCCATTATTTCAAAATGGAGATCAAAAGAAAGCTTCATAACATGATATGACAACCAAAGAGATCGAAATAAATGAGATATCGGATTTTAGTAATATGGCATTAATTAACAACTTTTACTCCTCCAAAAGTCAAAATGTGCATTAGTTTGGGTGTACAACCATGGTCTGGTCTACCTCGAGGGGCAAGCTTTTTGTGGATTAGATATGAGAACAAGAGGGCACATGTCTTATTATTATTATTATGACGGCAATCATTTTGTAAAAAAAAAATTGAAGAGAGAAAGCATAACGAGCATGAAAGACTGGAACCCCAATAACTACAAACAATTGATAACACATGATAACTACAAACAGTAAATAACACATGACTATAAGCATGATTTGTCAGAGGATATTTAATTATGTTATTCAAATACATGTTCTAAAAATGATGTGTTGTTCTTCCAAAAAAAAAATCGTGTGACTATGTCAATGGTTTGATTATTAGATTTAAGAACAACATTTGCAGTCATACCATATTTTGCAAATTAAAAACATGATATTTCTAAATCATGTATTCTGTGTACATATATATGTTTCTGGAACACAATATTCTTCTTTTCAGGATTCTTTAGTTATGATCTTGGTGTCTCTTCTATGTTGAGTACTAAAGATCATTATAGGATGAGAGAAATTAACATAATTGTTTGAGTGGTCATGCTTGTGGTTATTAAAGTTCAGACCTCCTTGAAGCCAACTGCACATTCGATCTCCTCCGCTTATGCTTCTCTGAGTAAGGTAATCAAGCAAGGAGTACAGCAAGGTATCTAATTGCCTCAAGCTACTGAAATCCTCCAGCCATCTTGAGCTCTATCCAATCATAGCTACCCAATGCAATGGGTCGGACAGATGTGACTAAACATGCAATGGGCAGTATGAAGTGAAAGCCTGGAGGAACTCAGATGGAGAAATCTATAAATCATCTATAATCATCTACATATATATATATTCAAAGTTTTTTCTTTCAGATGGCAATCTAAATGTGTTTTGAGAAGGAAACATGTATGTGTGAGTACGTAGTTTCCAGAATGGCTTTTGTGCGTGACATAGCCTGCCTTTTATGGAAGAAGTTGAGCACATGCCACGGTTGGCTTGATTCTCAAATTCGATTGAAGAGAAAATAAACCATACAAGCTAACATGAACTTTTTCAAAGGATAACTTTTAGCATCGGCCCACTTATTTTCAGCTAACAACAAAAGAATCCCTTGTTGTTCTTTATGCAAGGACTTTCATGTCAGTTGTGATTTGTATTGTCGGATTCTATTCTTTCTCCTAGAATTTGTCTTTCAAGTTTGTTGTTAGTAACCAGCTTACACCTCATTCTTTCCGTTCAGAATAGAAGAAATCAATGGCTAGCTAACACTTCATCAGTAAAGAAAACATTTATATTCTTTCCATTGATTATGTGATTCTGTTGGCATTGTTGTTCCTCAAAAGAAGTTGTCGAGGTCTGAATTGTTTTGGTTACTAGAGTTCTCGTAGAGGCTCAAGAAGACGGCTTACATGCAAAATTTGTGGACTGTTGGGAGTTCAAGTCTTTAAGAAATTACAGGTCAATCTTGATAGCTTGTTAAGGTGATTATGGTTCTTTCTCTGTCCTAATATGCCTGTGAAAATAGTGGGGTTTTTGTATAGGTTGCTCAGTTTTCTATGTAAGAATGCTTCATTCTTAGATTGTTATTTTCACTTTGTCCAGTCGTTTGGTTATCACTTAATGCACCTGAAGCAAATTTGTAAAATTTTCCATGCTTTTTCAAACTGTTTTTAACAAGTCGTGGTTGTTAGATCTCTGTACCGTCTGACATCTTGCGTACATCTGTCTAATTGGATTTCAGCTGTGGCTCTTCTCTTTTGGCCAATATAATTTTGAGAATTTTTGGGCTTGTAGTTTCTCTTCGTGTGTCGCTTTTCTCTTGTAGTTACCCTTGATTAGGGGATTGGAGTTATAGGTCTGACTTTTAGAAGCATATAACTCAACAAGCAGAGTTCTTGAGGCACGTGAATGAGTCTTCACTAGATATCTCTCTCCATTGCCGCATGAACTTGTCTTTTAGAATCTTGTCCTTTGACGATAACACATTCTCTCTCTCTCTCTCTTTCTATATATATATATATATATATATATATATATATATATATATATATATATATATATATATTTCATTTTGTGTCCTCAACCAGCGTAGACATATGGTTTTATTTGCATTTTTTTCAACAGTGGGGCTGTTATATATATGGTGATAATCTAATTATTTGTTTGTCTTAAATTTTTGAAACACATGAACCAGATGGTGATGCATCTTTTAAAGTATCACATGGTTTTGATGAGAAGAGTAGTGTGCAAAACAGAAGACTTGTTATGTAGCGAGTTATACTTATTTTTGTTTTATGGCTTAGAGTTGAATATTTGAAACAATTTGTATTTTGTAGTTTTAGTTGATACTCATGACTATATGGATGTTAACATTTTACAGTTTGTTATATATATGAATGTATTGAAAGAGTTGATTTTGCTATAATATTATGGATCATGTTATCGAATGGATTGATTTGCATATAACATGTTATGAATTTTATACTTGTTTTGATATAACATGTTCAAAAAATAAGATATCATATAGTGGACAGAACATATATAATAACCAAAAGGAATTGGAGAAGAACAAATATAAACAAACACCAGACAGACCGACGAAATAGACAGAACTAACCATGGAAGACACAAACATTGGACAGAACGGACAAGACAAAAACAAACATCAGACAGGACGGACAGAACAGACACACATGAAACAAACGCCGGACAAGAAGAACAGAGTGTTCTGTTCTTAAAATCATCAAACGGTGGACAAGGAACACCATTGTCAATGAAGACAGGACAGTAGTGCAATAGACAGGACGTCTTGTCTGTCCTGTCTCAGTGGACAGCAATCAAACAACCTCTTAGTATCCTACATTCTACAGTCCTACCTACTCTCTAAATTGATTTATTAGAGAGCATTGATTTATCATCAAATTTACTACATCATATCTCTCATCCCTTTCGTAAGAAAAAATATCCATGACTTTTATTTGATTGTGCTTTTAATTTGACCATTTCAAATATGAACCGTCTAATATCCCGTCATCAATATACAAATATTGACATGTGAAGAAAACGTGGCTTTTATATGTACAAGTTAGATTTTGTGAACTCAGATGTTAAAATTCATTTAAAATTTAATTTCAGCATATATCTTTCTTGGTAGTTTTCTTAAATCTTGTAATTTTGGATATTTCATAACCGTTTATTTATGTCCCAATAGATGTTGATGCACCGATTTGATTTGAGTCTGTGGCTGGTTGCTGGTTCAAGTAAACATTATAGCGAAAAAAGCAATGCACAAGTTGATATGTAGTGCCCGCACTAACCTAACCTAAGCAATAAACATAAATGCAGACCTGAGGGGTTTCCTCTCACTCACCCAAATTCTCTATCTACGCCGTTGGTTTCTTGACAAAACCACTAAGCCCGGATTGCTATCCCATGATCAGATTTTGGAACGGTCAAATATAAGAGATAGAAGGAGAGGCGTGCACGCTAGCTAGGACGTTGAACAGTCAAGTAAAGGACTGCGAACTTAGCTGCACGATACTAGGGTCTCCTCCATGCTAAAGCAACTATATTAATCTGAATCAAACTAAATCATTAAACACATACGTTTGGTTTGCCTTTGCGGATCAGATCCTGTATCCAATAAAAGCCTAGACGATTTGTCCGTTGCTTTGTAACCCGATATTGGGGTGTCTTGATCCTGATCATGAGAGCAGTTCTATCGTCCACAAGGATCAAAAAAAAAAAAACCTGAATGAAGATTAGAACCTCCAAGTGGGTTGGTGTAATGGATGGGGCAGAACCGGTAGGCATCTAGTTTACGTCAACTCCTTATGTTACAAAAGAGATGCACCAAAATGCAAATTAAAGCATAGCAGATGTATCACCTGAAGCATGAAAACAGGCTGGTATCTCAGGGTGATAGGAAGAAGCATGGGGTCCTAGGCTCTCAAGCGGGTCATAGGTTGAACTACTCTTCCTGCCTAATGACAATGAAGGTGAGAATGAAGACCGATATAGTTGAATGAAAATGAAGGCAAGAATCATGACCGATATAGTTTGAATAGTCAAAGAAGTTGAATAACGAAAGCCCAGCGGACATGATACTGCTTTTTCAGAGGGTCTCACGAGGATCTAAATGGATAGCTAGCGAAAAGGTTGGCCAAAGAAACATGGGACGGGCAAAGACTAATTAAGAGGCAATTTACATATTACCAAGGCCTAAGGTTCAGTCAACGAATTAAGGACTAATTAGAAATCTAATTTAGCGTCAGTCAACACGAGAGAGGAAATCATTTGGAACAAAAACTCCGCTTTGTCACCAAATCAACTTCTTTAATTAATTTTTGTTATTTTGGTGTTTCAACAATATATACATAATTCATAAATTGCCAAAATATTATATCCACGGGAGGAGTGCTTTCAAAAATGTCCATAATCACACTTAATTATTGGAATTGACAACAACATCCTGACAACAACATCCATAATCACATTTAACTATTGGACTTGACAACAACATCCATAATCACATTTAATTATTGGAATTGACAAGAACATCCATAATCACATATAATTATTGGAATTGACAACATCCATAATCACATTTAATTATTGAAATTGATTCATACATCATGTTTCATAAAATAAGAACATATTATATTTTCCAAACATGTGTTAAAGAAAACACACGATGTTATTGATAATTTGTAATGTCTGAATGAGTTTTATTCTTTCAATTTCTTCGACTGCAGATTAAATAGACCAAACTCAACCTCAAGTCAAGTCTCTCTGATTTTTCTGGTCAAGGTCCAACTGGGAATTAAAATCCTTTTCTTACCAAAAATGGCCGAGCTTGGTGAGCCCGTCACTGCGGAAACAGTGGCATTAATTTTATTTTTATGTGCTTCCAATAAGCCAATAGCGCCATGAACAATACACGTATACCCTCGGGTCAGGTTCATTTATATGGACAAAAAATTACTTATTTTGCTTTTTCTCAATTAACAATTAATCACATATAAGTGTTCCACTCTATTTAAATTATTGGCTATTAGCGTAGTTGGTTGGACTAGTAGGCCGGTGAACGTTCAGTTGTCAATTCAATTCTTGTAGACATTATTTCTTTAGATTGCAAATGGTGGATGCACAATACTCTAGTTGACACATGTTATTCTCCGACGTAGATCTCGAAGCAGTCTTGGACCTCAAGATTAGGGAGAAAGGGGAAGGGCTTTGGCCTTTTCGATGTCTATATATATATATATATATATCACCCCATTAGATAAGTGCCCCATTGAAATTCAAGATTATGGAAAAGCAAGGATATTCTCATTTGAATATAGAGAAGACCAGTTATTGTCCAAACAGAAACCAACTCCTCAGAATCATGTTCAGGCGGCTTACATCGGTCCTTGCAGCAAAACCACCACCTCTTTTGTTCAAACTACTTTGTTCTTTATTGGTTGCAACTTTTTGTCTGGGTCTGTTAGGTTGCCTGCACGTTGATCTGGTACCGGGCTTTTGATACTTCTTGGGGTGCCGAATTTGATTCTGACTTTATTACTAGGCCATGTTAATTTGCTCGCATGCCTCATATCGAGGTTGGTAATTTGAGATCTGGATTTATTCAAAGACCTCAGATCCACAAACTTTCAAGGTAGTAATAAGGGGTTTTCATTTGATGGATCCATAAACTAAAAGAGAATTAAATTTGCGACCTACTTATGCACTTTTACTTCATGGTTTTCAAGTTAGAAATTCATCGTGTAACATCCCTGAGGAGGTTGGCAGAACGGACGTGTCATGCTCCCGTTTCAAATTCTTAGAGCATCAACTTAAAGCAGCCCTTTGCCTTGGAGGCACGTGGAGAAGGGTGGAGGCTTAGGCCCTCTCTTTAGCATATTTCAGTGACTATATGCAAATCTGTGTGCTAATTCTGAATATGTAGTGGCAGGTACGAGTTGAGGAAGGGTGAGGGGACTTCGGCCTTCTTTAGCATATTTGGGTGATCATACGCTAATCTGTGCTGAATATGTAGCAGCAGGTAAGAGGAGAAGGATGGGAAGACTTCGCCCTTCTTTAGCATATTTGACTGATCATATGCTAACCTGTGTGCTAATTCTGAATACGTAGCGGGTTGGGATATATCAAATAAGCCACTTGGCAACTTAAAGATTTATATTTATGTGCACCTTCGTGCATTGAAGGGGAAATTTTGGGTTGAGACTGGACATCCCGGTACAAACTCAGCCTTGCACCTCAGAATGTTAATCCAAGGCTTACCCACTTCCAAATAGAATCAGATTCCACAAATCCTTACTCTTTCAAATTATCTTCACCTCCAATCTTGCGTTAGTACTTAAAAGCCCATTTCGTGCATTGCAATCGGTCCCATATTCCACTTGTTTTCCCTTGTCTTTGTTCCATCAATTTTTTTCCCCTTTTGGAATAAGTAGAATCACCAATGTTTCTAGTCCTACATCAAAACCACCAACTTTTGGTCAGTAACCCTATCCATACGGCACCAAGACTTTCACCACATTCATGATTCCAATCAAAGAATAAAAACTTTGAAAAGTCTTATTCACATTGAGAATGGTGCGGCCAATCAACTATTTATTAAAACGTTTCTTGATAAGAATAGACCAACCGAGTTTATTCTGGCAACACCGGCACTGTGCGCAATTAATTTCTAGAAAACCATATGTTTCAAGTTTCTTTCCGATACGCTATCCATAAACGTTGTATTTTATATTCTATAAACCCAGCTAGTAGGCTGCTCCTCGAGGAGCATGTTTTAGATGTGTAAATTGAAACCCAACTCTCATGAGCTAAACCCAATGAAATTACATAAGCTTTAAGGTCCAGTGCATATGTCCAAAAACAGCAGCCATGATAGAGTAACAGAAAAGGAATTTTTAACCATAGAAAACCAAACTTCCGGTTAGAATTTTGAAAAGAAACTTCAACCTTTTACCGCAATGTTGTACTATTTCATTAAACCCAAATCACACCAGGTTCCAAAAGGGGAAAACTATAAAAAAGGAAGAATTTGGGTGAATATGAATATTTTATTCTACCACCCAACAAGAGAGATGAACTCCACACATCCTCCATCCCACTAGGTACCAAGCATACCCAGAAGTGATGCCCTGCTATGATTGAACTTGCATATCGTCCCCCCCTCCCCCCCAACCTCACTTTCTTCTTTTAGCACAGGAAGAAAGTTGATGCTCTGGGAGTTTGAAATGGAGATTGGCTGCCTACCTGTCCCCATCCCATGCCTTGTACCAACACCCTCGGGAATAGAAAAATGGAGAATTTTAAAGTGACTTGTTTGATTGCGGCAATAGACCAAAGAGGTGGTTGATGAGTTGATTTATGCAAACTAGAACTGTGATCAGAAATATCTGGAGTTTTTATTATGTCTGAATTAGCGTTATCGTCACCACATTCAGGTATTGAGTGTCATATACAAGAGGGTGTCCTATGGTACCACAGAAATTGTCTTCAATAATAAAAATTATTGTGTTTGATCGTGAAACGCAGAATGCACCATCAAACAAGGAAAGATTTCTGGCATTTAGTGGTGTATCTGGTAAAGAATTTTTCTTGGGGAGTCACATATGCCTATGTAGCACCCATGTCACAGGTGAAATTTCTTCTTCTCCTCCCTCTTCTACTTCTTCCTCTAATGCCTTGCTCACTATGATCGGTTCCTTCCACCTCCTCCTGTTTTTCTTCCTTTTGCATGTGATGGCTGCTAATTTGTCTGTAGAGCCCCAATATCTCTAGATCTCCATAGCACAATGTGTTCCTTTAGAAGTGTGTTTAACTTAATTTTAAAAGATAGCTTTCAATAGAAATTAAATAGATATGAAGCTAGACACCAAATAATATAAACCAGTTTCGCAATGTGGTGAGGCAAGGTCGAATCACTTGCATTCCTTGATGTCTTCCCTACCTTAGATGAAGACGCTCCCTTTGGCATGGGCAGCCTCCTCCACAGTTTCCTTACCCAAAGTTTCTCCATTTCCTCTCTTGGCCTGGGCCTTGGGGGGGGCAAAAGTGGTCGTATCACCTGGCAGCCTGGCCTTGACCCTCTTAGTTATTGGGTTGGGCTGGCCTTTGTGTCATTTTCATGACCAAAGCATGGCCCGTCATATATATATATACATACACATATAATGAAAAGAGGAAAGATAGAGAGAAACAGAGGCTTTGCATTAGCTGAAGGTTTTCAGTAGAGTTTGATCGGTGAAGGCTTCAAATATGGAGAGAGAGAGAGAATGAATGTGAAAGAAAGAGGAATTGGATTCACCAGAGAAACAATCAGTCATTGTCAAGGGTTTCATTCAATTGGTGAGATAGAGACAGAGAGAGAGGAAGGAAGAGCGAGAGAGAGAGAGAGAGAGAGCACAACTGAAAACCTCAGCAGCAGCCAAGGGTTAAGGTTTTTTCAACCAGGAGAGAAAGAGAGAAAGAACTTGTAGATTTGTTAATGTCTGGTACATTGCTAGACTACATCAAAGGAGAGGATAGAATGGTTGTCACGAGAAAGAGAAAGGAATAGATAGAGAGAGAGAGAGAGTAACAAAATGAAATGGGAGGGAGGGAAGAAGGAAGAGAGATAAAGAAAGAGGAAAAATAGGCTGGGACCCAAGTGTGTATACTCATAGACAAACACACCCCACCCAGCTAGCCCAACCTGAGGGTAAAACTTACTGGGTGAGGGTTAGGCCCAATAGTGACTACCAACCCACTCCCTCATCAGGCTCAGGCCCATGGTCCAATGGATCTAAACCCACCTCCTAGCAGCTTCTGTTTCGATCCAAAAAGTTAGGAATAAGGACAATGAATCACTTAACAACCTTCTTTATAAGTTCCTCAAGCTTCCTTACAATCTTAGATATGAGACCAAACTTTTGAAGTGTTATAATCCACCCCTCTTAAGAAACACACGTCTACGCATGTGGGATCATATGTTTGAATGTTGAAACGGCTTTGATACCAATGGTATATAACCCGACTCACTCCTACACTAGGCCCATGTCTTTGGTCCGACAGATCCCAACCCGCCTTCTAGCATATTCAGTTTCAACCTGAAAAGGCTAGAAACCATGACAACCAATTACTTAATACTCCATTATAAGTCTTCCAGATTCCTCATAATTTTATGTACAAGATTAAACTTTGAAGTATTACACCGATTATTTGGGCATGTGGGTTGAGTCTATGACCAGACCTCAGTGCGGCCTACTGCCTACTTCTATTGAGGATTATTGGTACTGCAATAAGAATCCAAATGTTAAATATGACGATCCTATGGATAGACAGCTCGTCAACTACTTCTAGCACTTAGTTTCGGTTATTAGTTCAAATTTTTTCAACTATACTCAATTTATTGGAATAGATTTCAGTAATTTCAATAATTTTGATAGCAATTTGGATCTAATTTTGGAACTTGGGCCCAAGTTCACCTCAAAACAGACTTCTAGATCCATATCCAAATCTCGATCTTAGATCCAAAACAGACCTTTAAACGCATATCCAAATTCAAACATTGATAATAGATCAAAAAAAAACTTCTAGGTCAATATCCAAATTCAATTCTCGACCCTAGATCCAAAACAGACCTCTAGATATATATCTGAATCCAAAGGCAGGGCTTAAATGAAAAATCCAACTTTAGATCTATATTTAGATGAAATCCAACTCCTAGATCCATAATTCACACCCCCGAAATACAAAGCCAAAGTCCACAAGAACCTAACAAACGAAATCAAGTCTGAAATTAAGAAAATAGTTCCAGAAAACTGCGCTCGGGTCCAAATTAGATCGAAAACCAATGAGACCATGGATCATATCTTTTTTTTTTTTACATGATTATCTAAAAAAATATCTTGAATCTTGTTTTTCAAATAATTTCAAAAGTAGGAACTCTCTTCAATGAGACCATGGAGACTTAGCCTAGACTTTTGCATGAGCCGAAGTTCTCTACAGTCTATAAAAAAATCGAAGTAAAAAATGCTTCAAGTTATTCTCGTTCTCTCTTTGATTTAAGATCTTTAATAAACTTTCATAGATGCATATATATAAATATGTATACATGTATATGTCTCCCTATCTTTCTCTCTCTTCCCATATATATATATATATATATATATATATATATATATATATATATATATATATATATATATATATATATATATATATATTCCTATATATATATGGCATATATGTATATCTTTCTCTCTCTCTTTTGGCTTAAAATCATCTTTTATGAATGATATATATATATATATATATATATATATATATATATATATATACATATCATTTTCTCTAAAATCATTTCTTCTCCCTCTTTCTTTTTCTACCTTTCACTAGCCTTCCAAATGTCTCTTGTCTAAGACTTAAAATTTTTGTTTCATTTTTCGACTTCCAATGTTGGAATCATGTTTGATAGTCTGCAACCCCACTCCATTTTCAACATTTTTTTTCCATTACAATAATATTTTTGACAAAATCTAGATGTGTGTGATGGTATTAATACTTATACATAAATGGTATGGTAGAAATGAACAATTTACTTTTGATCATATAAAATGAATGCATTCATGCATTCAATCACTTATGGAATTTGAGAATAATTACAAACACATCTCCATGAAAATTTAAGTAAAAATGAGGTGGATCACTTGCTAGGTAGCATCCAAATTAAAGCAATATCTTGAACCTACTTAAGATTTCAAAAGAACACTCACTCGATTCCAAAAAAAATCTTCAAAATTTCAACATTGACTTTCAAAGATTTTCGAATACTATTTGCAAAGGTTTCATTGTTTAAAAGTCTCTCAAATCAAAATGGTTTATTCTCTTAAATAATACTTCAAAATTTTCTCACCTAAAAGACTTTGAGATATCAAGTTTTAAAAACTATTGTCAAACACTACATTGTATTTAGGATGAATAAGAAGTTTAAGTGAAAATGAAATGCATCAAGCTAAGCATAGCCTTTGGATTAGTTACCCTTGTAAAGGCTCTAGTCTCATATCAATCCTGGCGGTTCAGTTAGGAATAGTCAATCCTCGTACTGATGGGCAAGTCTCCTTTTTCCTATGAAAACTAATTTTTTGGGAGTGCTCTAAAAACCAAAATAAATTTTGTATGTAAACAGCTTCCGAACTACTTTGCATGTTTTTTCTAATTCCATAAACATGCTAACTTTGCCTGGTTTGTTCATACATTTTTTACGCTTATCCAAGTTGATATTTCTGCACTCTTTAAAATAATTACAAAATAAAGAATTTGTTCCAAATCTTATATTATTAGCTTAAATATATATAGTCGTCATGTATACTCTAATTAAAAGTTGCAGTACCTCCAGTGATCGCTCTTTCTTGTGTCTATTGTTATACTTGACACATATTTTCTCATCTTTGTTTTGTTCACAAAAATTGGCATATCTTTTTCCAATGGGTTCTAGTTTTCATGCTTTTCTTTGATGGGACAAGATTGGGAATAACTTAATATCATATACTGGTATTAAGATTTTTGAATTAAAAGTCACTCTCAATGAATTGGGAAGTTTATGTTAACTTGTGATCATAACATGCACTCATGAATGGAACCCAAGAGGTGTTTGATTATAGTAAAATAGAAAAGAAGACTTAAAAATTAGTTAATAGATACATGCTTGTGGAAGAACTTCAAATTAGGACACCAAATGCCTAGCACCTTCTTGTACCTTGTTTGAGTCCCTCATTCTTAAAGAGAGTGTCTGCCTCACACATGACGAGAAGTGAATCTCGTGAAACCTTGTTAAAGTTTAAAATCAAGAGACTAGAATATTCTAAATTCTTAACAACTCAATTCAAGACTAAACTGAATCATCAAGTCGTGGACCATATGATGCATGGTTTTAGGATCTCATACACTTGTGACCCAATACAATGATGAAATGGATTACAACATTTAGATGATATCAATTGTTAACAAATGACAAGACTAGGAGGTGCATATAATGTTGACAACCACAAAGTCTCGGTGCACATATAATAGTTGTACATGTAGTTGACAAACATAACATCTCAGTATATAGAGAATAATTGTACAAATTGTTCCCACCCTTATGGTCTAAAACCATATAAAACAACTATACGATATGTTTGCACAATAAAATATGAGAACATGTATTCGCTCTCAGCAGCTTGCATCGAAAGATAATACAATTAAGTACTGAAAAGAAAAGATAATCCCAGCAATCATGAAGGCATATTATAGGAATGGAGGTGTATTAAGCGTGCATAATAAGTAAATGGTATATTAGAAAATGCAGTTGTTTGCAAGAATGAATACTACAGTGTAGAAAAATATGTAAGACATAATTCATCTGAACCACATCATTACAAAGAATTTGTCAACTCGAGCTTCGAGCTCACATATCCTGCCAATTGAAGCTTCGAGTTCATCCACCTTTTCAACTCAAGCCTCTATTGCTGTCAATCCTTTTTATAGATTGTGTATTATAGTTTTCTAGTCATAACTTGTGAGCTTTTAATTATTCTTTTTGAAGTTTTATTAAGAGCCAATTTTTAGTTTCCTCCTTTCATTTCAGTTTATTTATGGATTCCTTATTTTTTAGGAGGAAAGATTTGGTTCCAAGCAAATTACCTATATAACCCTAGCTATTAGTCAATGGAAAATAGGCATGCTAATCCAATTGAAAGCCAAGCATAAACAGAACCTAATTATGCTTTGTTCATCTTCTGAAACTTGAGAGTCACTTGCTTATGGCCTGTTAGAATGACTATGGAAACAAGGTACGAAGTTGATTTGAAATCTAGTATTAAGAAAATTCTCTTCTTGCTGATAAAATGAATTTCTTAATATGATCTTCACATCATCTTTATCAAACATTAAGGTACAATTTGACTTTTAATATGAAAAAACTTCATGCAAAAATTCCAATATACCAAAGCTTTTATTACTTTAGTCACACTTTATATGAAACAAATGAATCAAAAAGTTTGCTCTTGTAAATCTAATGCACTCTAGATATAATAGCTCTTTTTTATCTCTAACTAATCTCTCATACTCACTGTTGTTCCATCCTTAATCAGCATGGTCAGCAAGCCTCTTAGAAAATGTTGCTTCTCCACGTATGTTAAACACATTTGAAATCAATCCTTGCATGCTATCAACTTCAACATCAGTAGGTTGGATCGCTTCACTGATAAGTGGCAAAAATATCTCCTTATCAAAATATCAGTAGAAATGATTTTACACATTAATCTATGACATGCTATATGATTGATCATATCTCTAATCATTTGAAAGCTGCAATTGTTGCACTTGTAACAAAGACATATAATTCTTCCATCGACTATGGTATTATTTACAATGGAAAAGTAAATGATAAAATCACCATATTCAAATATTATACACTTATTCTTCTCTTTACAATCCAACTTAATTCTTACATCCCAATTAGTCTTCAAATTGGATTGGCAAATTTATCAAAGTGCTAAAATGGTTTCTAGTGAATAGACGTATACATGATACAGTATTGTAACTTCAAACCATGGATTCATTTGAGTGGAAGCGGATGAATAGTCAAATAACAACAAGAATGGGTAAGATAGACAAGTGTAGGTAAAGGTAGATGTACTCAATCTTGGCTTGATGCTTGCATGGCCAGCAAAAGAATGGTCGAGCTTGGAGACCATGGTATGGGGTAGGAGGCAGCTTTGAGGGTTGTTGGGTAATTGGAGCGCAAGAGGGATAACATGCACAATGAACCTTACTTGGAGGCCTTCCTCATTATGCACTATCTTCACATTCATTGTTGAATTGTTCATTTGACTTTAAACTTATTCAATTTTCAATTCAATCTTCCAATTGAGAAATGAAATATTCATACAAAAAACAAAAAAACCAAATTCATATTTGAGAAATGAAATATTCATACAAAAAACCAAATTCATATGCATAGTAAAAATAATACAAATATAAGGTCATACCCAAATCGGCCTGTCTTATCAATAATTTCTACACAATTCAAGATCTACTAGAGCTTCAACCTTCAACCTTCAACTTGCCCTAACACTATATTATATGTATTAATGAATCAAAATACATGTAACAATACATTGACCTGTCTTAGCAATAGCTTCTACGCACCTAAAAATATGTTAGAGCTTTGATTTGTCTTAACAATACATTCTCTATATTCACAAAGTTGTAAATCCCATTCATTCAATCATTTAATCACTAAATGATGTTTACTTGCACCAGTATATGTGTAACATCTTACCTCAACACGCATCGAACAAACAAATGGGTAGAAGGTCTAACATGCATGCATTAGAATGGTTCATTCTCTGGCATGCATGGATATAATATGTGCAGTCAAGAGGCAAGACATATGTTAAAAGCACAAGTCTCTCAGCTCATTAATTTCCCAGCCCTAGTAATTATGTGTTGACTTATGTGAATTTCTTAATGTCAATATCTCCTTATGTGAATGTATATTATATATATTATGATTTTTATATTTCTTTGATCATTCTGCTCTATTACTATTAAAGAAGAGAATATAATGGCTCACATTAGTAAAAGGAACTATGTAAGACAGCAAAATATATGTGTAGATTTACATGTCAAAGATGTTAATTCTATTATTTACTTTCATTGTTGTTCATAATTTATGTGTTCATAGGCTGACTAAAAATAGCTATTTGATTCTCTTCTTTATTTTTCTTGGTGCAATTCTAGTCATTGTTGCACAACATATGCTCTGGAGTGATTTACTCTCAAGGACATTGTTTGTCATATGGACCATATTATGATTCATGAGTTCTCTAAATTTTATACAAGTGGGGACAAATTGGGGCCATGCTAGTCATTATAATAACAAGGTGATTAAAAAGAAAAAAAAGCTTACCCATTTATACCTGAAAAATGTCTATTGATGCCAACCTTCAAAAAACCAGATCTCGTAGTTCAAATTAAACATAAACATAAGTCATCTGCTTCACTACTATCGAAACATTATCATAGCTACCACCTTACAGGGTACTAGAGTATAGATGTCTGAATTCTTGGAAACTAGTCATGGCTGCACAAATACATGTAAGAAAACAGAATTAGAATTTATTCAACTTTCAAGGGGTGCAAATGGGTCTGATTAGTTTCTAGTTCTTTAGGAATTTTTTGCTATATTCAGGGACTTATTTGGATCTGATTCTTTATGTACTAATACAATCATTAGACAGGTCCATATTCCACTAGAACAATACTCAAAAGTGACTGACATAGTACATGTTGTAGATATCCAAGGATAATCATATGTCAACCATATGTAATATGACATACAATTTAGGTTCCAGTTTTTTAACATGACATTTAAAAATACCCCAAGTGAAACAAAGGATATTTGATGAAGTTTAAGAAGGAGATCCCTGCTATTAGATGACTAAGGAAAGGCATCTATTTTCAAGCAAAATACGTGAATGGAATTATCAGTATTATGCATAACCTGTTGTAGGTGAAATGAACTCATGTAATTTGTTATTCATTAATATATTATGGCCATTACATGATTCAAGGGAAGAAATTGAACAGGTTAATGAAGAAACCCAAAGAAATATGTTCCCACATGCA
Source organism: Nymphaea thermarum (assembly GCA_011799765.1). Classification (NCBI taxonomy): domain Eukaryota; kingdom Viridiplantae; phylum Streptophyta; class Magnoliopsida; order Nymphaeales; family Nymphaeaceae; genus Nymphaea; species Nymphaea thermarum. Next base: position 125,936 of record JAANDH010000203.1, on the reverse strand, counting down.
CATCAACATTTGCAAACCATGGCTATGTAATTCATATCCAAACCAGTATTGATTCCTTACTATAAGAATGAATTATAGTAGCTTGGTAATCTACTAACAATTACTTGGTTTTAAGCTGGATATTGAATTATTACTTTTCAAATTACAATGGATGCACCTAAGCAATGAGTTAGCTAATAATAAAAGCAATGTGGTAGCTGGCAAACATCTGCCCATTGTTTTCTCCATCTTTGTCATAAAACATGACACTAGTAGCAGCAAAAGGGACTTGAAATGTGGAACTGAAGTAGACAACGTGCCCATCGCATCAAGGCATATAAAATCTCTTTGTGACAACATGATTTATAGAGGAAAAAGTCAAGATTGATATAAATTTGCAATTGATTTAATAAATAGGAACAAAGAAAATAATGAAAATTATGCTATTGAAATTGAAATTGAGCCAAAATAATGTTAAGAACACAATATAACGAAAGGAGGGCATTAAACCATGACATGCAACTGGCTTGCAATATGTCATTAAATACATAAATTTTCAAGCAATTTTTTTTACCTTGGATCAGTTACCTAGCATAATAATGGGCTAGGAAAATTATATACAATGTGCTTTTCAAAAAAGATTCATCTTCACACAGATAAAATTATATATTATCAATTGAGACATACACAAGTCAGTTATGATTCGGGAAGATATGGTAAGCTTTTGTAAAGCATGAGAAAGGTGTAGAGAGCATAGTCAGACTTAATACACAACATTTCTTTCATTTTCTAAATTGTTTAAAATTCTTTACGTATAGATTTATATATGCCTTCATAACAAGTGATGAAATGGATAATTTTGAACTCATCTTACCCTAGAATCACCTGGTTTCTTTCTCATGCTTTTTGTTTGTTCATGAGTCTTTGTTTTCATGGTATCGAGCTGGAAACAGAGGTTGTCTTCTTCAGTTGATTGATGATGGCTTCTAGAGATAATCCAAAAAACTCTTCAAACCTTCTAATGATTGTCTGAAGAATAGATTCACCTACAATGGCTCTAGAACGGATTCAACCCTGGAGTTTGCAGCAGAACATGCAAATCCCTTTTACCTACATCATTTGAATAACCCAAGTATGGTGCTTATAACTGAACATTTGATTGGTAAAAATTATGCCACCTAGAGCCGATCAATGCTATTGGTTCTTTCAGCCAAGAATAAATTAAGCTTTGTTAATGGAAGCATCTCCTAACTGATATAAGTTCACTAGAATATATTTCTTAACTTTGATGCAACAACATGGTTTATCAAGCTTGATTAGTGCTTTGTCTTATGAACTGGCAGATAGTGTTTTATGCAACTAGTGCCAAGGAAGTGTGGATCGATCTAAAATATCAATTCACGAAAAGCACTGTGCCACATAAATGTTATATCAAGTCAACTATTAGCATATTGTCACAAATTGGCTTCTCACAACCCACTACCCTATTGCACCTATGGTGTCACCAAATTGATTTCTGATAAAATGCAATCAAGGATCATTCAGTTTCTCATGGGTCTAAATGACTCATCTAATACAATCAAAGGACAATTAGTAAGTTAATTTGTACATACAGCTAAGGGATTAGACACATAGAGGACAGGTTATAAGCTTCATGGATATTCAATAAGTTTTAAGAATCAAAATTCAAAGTCAGACAAGCAAGCTGAAGCCGCAACTGCCAAGAAAACTAAGATAATGCTTTAATTGCTAACATGTTTGTTGGTCGTAGCAAAGTTTCCAAAAAGGAATGGTGCCTACACTTTTAAAGGATGAATATCACAAACTAATCTAGCTTCTTAATGACAAAATCTAGCCCAATTTTATTTTTCAGGTATGTCTTCTCTTCACAGTGATGTCTGGATCCTAGGCAGTAGGGCCAGCAATTACATGGTGTCATCCTTGGCTTTTTTCTCCTCTAATTTTGCTAAGTTAGATCTTCTGCGTCCCATTAAACTACCTTATAATAAAGTAATCTATGCCACTCATATTGGTACCTGTCAAATTTCCTACTTATTGTTCTGTAGCATGTCACCTGTCAAATTTCCTACTTATTGTTCTGTAGCATGTCATCTTTGTTCATGATTTTCAATTCAATTTACTATCCATTGGTAAAATTCTCAAATCATCAAGCTATGTAGTTACATTTTATCCTACAGACTGCTTCATTTAGGACTAGATCTCCAAATGATGATTAGAGTGGGTGTGCTCAGGGATAGGCTATACTTTCTTTGAAGTCCTTACAGTTTTTATAATGCTTATGTCTTGACCTCTACAAACCTACAAGCTGATGTGTGGCATAAGACACTTGGTCACCCTTCTAGTTTGAGAAATAAGTTGCTTGAATCATATGAGTGTGCTATTGTGGATGAATGCCGGTGGCATGCTTAACACATGCAAGTTGGACAGGAAATGGTGTTTCCATTGGTGGACGGGTTAGTAACACATAATAACCTACCCCTAAAAGAGGGATAACAATTGGAAATGGCTGATAATACCTTGTAGGCTAACAAACAAAGGAGGAATCCGCTCAATGAGGGCTCAGATTTGATTATTTAGTTGGTGAGACAATAGCTTACTAAGGCGTGATTAGTAGCTGGCCCCAGCAGATGATCAGCACCACTGGGACTGGGACATGGCTCAAATCCTACTAGAGGCAGCAATGGAGAATGTCCTGCAATGAGAGAAAGCTTGGCAAAATAATGATGTTTGCTTGAAGTGCAAAAAAATTCGTTTGCCATTTGAATTGTTTGAAATTTCTTCTCACCAACCTTTTAACTGATTCATTCAATTTTTTGGGTCCATATTTGAAATCCAATTTTTTTGAAGCACGTTTGAGAGGCTGCGATTGGCCGCATGTGCATGTAGTGCTGTCACGCGCTAGGTGTTGCATGTCACCATGTGGCTCGACAACACTCGACTACACGACCGTGTGACACGCAATTGTGCAAAATGCCCCCTTTATTGTCTCTGTTGAACCAATAAGTGGTGGATTTCGCCTCCCTAGCCTCCAAGGGGAGCGTTCACAATAAAAAAAACATGTGTAAAAACCATTTTTATAAATGTGTATAAAAAATGGTTTTTGTTACAAATGGGCTGACTCCATCTTGAGTGATTTTGGGCTCGCTTTAGATCTGAAATTGGTTTGATTCGTCGTTGACACGTTCTAGTGGGTGGTTAAAGCTCAAAAACACTTTTTTGGTGCAAGAACGAGACATAAAACAAAGGGAATGTCTGTTTTGATCGTGTTGCACTTGATAAGATTAAATTTTGTTGTTTTGATCTCAGCTTTGCATTTTGAGTTTCAAATGGTCGATTTGGATCTAGAATTTGGTTTTGGATTTAATTTGGATCCAAAATTTGGATTTCAGATTTGAATTTCGTGTCTAAGGTTGGATTTTGAATTTGAATCTTGCATTTGGACTCAGACATGGGTCCAGAGATTTGTTTTGGATCGAATAGTCATGAGGACTTAGGTAAGATATGGAACTTTGTTTTTGGGTCTAAGGTTAAACTTAGGGTCAACAACAAGTAATTTGAAAATTTCGTTTGAGTGAAAATGGAGTACAGTCCTTTCGAAAAATTTAGGGTGATAATTTCCCTCTTTGTTACTAATTCGGCACTGCACTTAGTGGCAAATGTAAGCACCTAGGATTTTTCAAACAAAATATGTTTGGAGTGATATTTCGGATTTAACCGCTTACCTAAATGGGTTATTTGAGCAAGACTGAGTTCAGGTTTGACCTCTTACCTGAGTGGGTTTGGGTAAGATTGAGTTCAGGTTTGACCCCTTACCTGAGTGGGTTGTTTTGCATTGTAGGTTTAACCCCTTACCTGCATTGGTTGCACTTGAGTCTTGAGTGATAATAACAATAATAATAATAATAAATGTCCCAGTGTAATTGTTACATTTTACAACTAGAGAAAATCCAAATGAATAATAGATTCAATGTGGAGAATACAAGTATTTGTCATTGATTGAAAGGTGAGTACAAGAGGACTACGTATAGAATTTGTTGAGGTGAAGAGCATTAGTAGGATCAATAAGTTCCACCCCATCAGCATCAATCAGCTGGTATGAGTTACAGGGTAAGGCTTCTTTAATAATGGGTCTTTCCAGTTGGGTGACTACTTACTACGTGGTCGTCCTCCAAGGTATAGCACTGATCGTAGGATCAGGTCATTTACTTTGAAAATGTCTCTCAATAACTGACTTGGCAAATTGTCTAGTCACCCTTTGGCGATAGGTTTCAGCATGCTCAACCGCTTTTAACTTCTTTTCATCTAACAAATCGAGCTTCACAAGTCTCTTCTACTGATATTGATTTAGAGGAAGTCTGCAAGAGAAGCGAACTTCAAAGCAGGTTTTAGTACATGTAATGGCAGAACCACTTCTATTCCATAGACTAGTTCTGCTGGGGTAGCGTTTGTTGGGGTTCTTATAGTGGTGTGATATGCTCACAAAGTGTTGTGCATCTTTTCGTGTTAATCTCTTCCAGTTTTCATGGTACACTCCAAGATGTGGATCAGGATCTTATTAGTGGCCCCTGCTTGCCCATTACCTTTGGGGTAATAAGGAGCTGAAAAATGATGTGTGATACATTATTCTTTGCACAACTGCCTCATCTTTTCATTTTTGAAATGAGTCCTATTATGAGATACTACATCATGTGGGACTCCAAATCTACAAAGAAGATTCTTGCGAATGAAGGATATTACATGTTGCCCTTGTTCTGAGCAACACGACCTCTATCCATTTGGTAAAATAGTCAGTTGCAACAAGAAAATATTTATGGTCGTTAGAAGCTGCAGGAGACATCAGTTCGGCTACGTCAAATGCCCAAATCGAAAATGGCCAAGGAGATGTTGTAGAATGCAAGTGAGAGGCCGGTGCATGGATTATTGGAATATATAGATGACATTCTTTATATTTTTTGACAAACTGGTAACAATTTTTTTGCATAATAGGTCATTAATATCATGCTCAAACTATTTGATTGGTGAGGATTTGGTAACCAACATGGCTCCCACAGTCTCCTCGATGCAATTCTTCAATAACTTCTTTTGCTTCATCTTTATCAAGGCACTGAGAGTATTCGATACTAAACCTTTGCTTGTATAACACTCCTGCAAGAATAAAGTACCTCGCTGACATACGTTGAATTGCTTTTTGCTCTTTTTGAGAATTCCAATCGGAAATTTTCTTCTCCCAATGTAACTTTTAATATCATCATGTGAAGGCGTATTTCCTCTCTTGGATATGATGAACTTGCTTCACTGTTTCAAAAGTAGGAAGTTCTAATTTTTAAATCTCAAAAGAACAAATTGCTTCATTGGTTTGAAATGAGATAGTGGATCCTAGACTTGCAAGGTCATCCGCAATAGGGTTGTCTTCTCTTTTTATGTGAGCCAGTTGTATTTCTTCAAACTGACGAAACAAAGAGATGGCAATCTCTTGATATGACACCAACTTTTCATCTTTAATTTTTCATTCTCCATTCACTTGATTGATGATAAGCTGAGAGTCGCTGAAGGCATGCACCCGTTTTACTTGGAAACTCATTAAAAAATGAAGTCTTTGTATGATGGCTTCATATTCAGTCATGTTATGGGTACATAGAAAGTCAAGTTTCAAAGAGTATGGGATCATTTCTTTTTCTAGATTGATACGTAGAATGCATATACCTGCTCCCATCACATTTCTGGATCCATCAAAGAACATCTTCCAAGATTGTTTCCAATCTTATTACATGTTCATCTGAAAACTCATCATTTGTTCTGATTTCCTGGTACTCAGAAAAGTCTGCCAACTAATCTGCAATTGTTTGTCCTTTGATTGACTTTTGAGACACATATTCAAGATCATATTGCATCAGAAAAACTTGCCATTTGGCGATACGCCCATTAAGAAATAGCAGTTGTAAGATAGACTTAAGAGGATTTAGCTTGGAGAGTATCTTGACATCACAAGCTAATAAATATTGTCTCAGTTTCTGATACATCCAAACCAATGCTAGACAAGTTTTTTTCATTGGAGAGTACTTCTTTTCATATTGGACAAAAGTTTTGCTGATGAAATATATTTCATGCTTGATGCAACCTCCTTCCTCATATTGTGCCAAAAAGTCACCGCATACTGACTCATTTACCATGATGTAAAGTAGCAATGGTCTACCCAACAACAAAGTTTTTAGAATTGGTGGATTTAAAATGTATTTCTTGGTCCTTTTTAATGACTGTTGGCACTCAAAACCTCATTGAAATTTGATGTCTTTTCTTAGCAATTGGTTGAATGGTTCACATCTCATAGCTAGATTAGAAATGATTCGTCTGATAGACTGGATTCTCCCTTGCAAACTATGTAGTTCTTTGATATTGGTAGTGGTGGCATATCGATGATTGTTTTAGTTTTTGTAAGATCTATTTTGATCCCCCTCTTACTAACCATGAAACCTAAAAATTTACCTTATACAACCCCAAATACACATTTTTGGGGATTCAGACAAAGTTTATACTATAAAAGTCTCTCAAAAACTTGAGCGAGGGTTTCAATGTGATCCTCTCTTGCCTTAGATTTAATTAATATGTTATATTCATCTATGATTTTGTGCATCTTGTCATGAAAGATAACAGTCATGGCTCTTTGATAAGTTGTTCAAGCATTCTTTAATCCAAACAGTATTACCGTGTAACACAAATTGCCTCAAGGTGTGGTAAAAGTGGTCTTGGGCTGATCTTTGACTGCCAATTTGATTTGGCTGCATCCGAATATCCATCCATAAAAAAGAACATGGCATGGCTGCAATGTTGTCTACCAATAAATCAATGCTTGGAAGTGTGTAATCATCTTTTGGCGTAGCTTTATTTAGGTCTCGAAAGTAAATGCATAGTCTAACTTTGCCATTTTTCAAGGGAACCACCACAATATTAGCCAACCATTCGGGGTAATCAATAGCACGAATAAATTTTGTCTTTAGTAGGTCCTCTAACCCTTCTTTTATAGGTCCTTCTAATCGAGGATCAAGCTTGCATAATTTTTATTTAACTGGCTTACAAGTGGTACTTAAGGGCAAACGATGTTTAATCAGCTAGGGGTCTAAAACCGGTATATCTTCATAGATCCATGTTTGGTGGCTTGTAAGAAAGGCCACCAATTTTTCCCTCTCTTCTATTGACAAACTGTTTCCAATTTGAAGGAACTTAGGATTCTCATTGGTTCCCATGTTAATTTCCTCAATTGGATTATTAACTAAGGACAAGGGATATCCTTGTTTTTGAAACTAAACAAATTTTGATAATTCCGACTCGAGTATTGTCATATGTTCTATTTCACCAACTGCTTGTTTGATAAACGATTTGTGGAGGTTTTGTGGAAAAAGGAGAAATTGAGACATGTTGAATTTTGACATCTTATAAAGAGGAGGATAAAAGAAAATTGAACAAAATTAAAATTGATAATCATCACAAAAAATTACTTACATTGCGTATAGAAAGTTTTTAGTTCATTGAGGGGAACCTCTCATGAGACTAGACAAGTACAAAATTCATGGGATGATTTGAAAACAATGGCAAATACTATCAACTGACAAGATCTTTCACAAACTCCTTCAGGTATCCCAATCCTCTGGTCTTCAACTGAAAGGGGATACTGATTGGCTATAAGATATCATCTTCATTCTTCCTGAGGCCTATGAATGGACGGTAACCACTTTTCAAAAGTAACTGAAATCCTTTCTCACGAAATAAGCATACAAAGGATGTTTTTGATAACTCAAACAAATGCTTGAAACAATATAGGCACTCTTGAATGATTCGCCTAAATTCAAGTTCTGCATCCATTATTCCAAAGGTTCTTCCTTCATCGTTCTTATATTGGGCACGTCCACCAAATCAATTGGCCTAGGGAGCATTAGTTGTACTAACCTCTCGACTGGGTCATCAGCGCGTATGGTGATAATCGATGGGCCAAAATTCCACTTGAGGCATTCATGAAGAGTGGATGGGATACCTCGTACTTCATAGATCTAAGGTCATCCCAAGAGCAAGTTATATGATGGTGGTAGATCCACCATATAGAATAAAATACAGTGAGTGGTGTGTTCAATGATCACGTCCATAATGAGGGTCCCTTTGCTATCCATGTTTTGGTCATCGAATCCATAAATCTTGGTATCATCCAGGTGATATTTGTCGTTACTAAAGCCCAAAGTTTTGGCCGTAAGATCAGGGCAAATGTTTAGGCCACTTCCTCTGTCGATCAATACATGTGGTACAGTCATTTTATTAACCTAGACAATGATGTAAAGATAATCTTCATGGTAATATTCCCATTTTAAAATATCTTTGTTGTAAAGATAATTGGCTGGTCCTTGGAGGCTCGAATCTAGTCTTCATCAATCAGACGTTCTTTCAAAAGGATGACATCATCCAAATAGCTTGGATCCTCATTTGAGGAGTCATCTGATGACTCGTCATCTCCGCCTCGTAAGAGAAAAGTCTTTGAAATTATGATAGATTTTTTGGATGAACTTTCTGCCTTGTCATTCATCATACCAATAAAATCTATAAGTTTCTTAACTAGATTGGTCACTAGAACTTGGTATGAGTTGTTTCCATCACAAGATCAGATGTGCTCCCACGAATGATATGGAAGTGGAGTGACTGTGGCGATCGTGGCAACTATTGTCTTTCCATGATCAGGGAATGGATTCCTCAATACCTTAAAGATGCTATCATTATCAACCTTGAGATCTTTGTTGATGAAATCTTGGATCATGTTCTTGAGGACAAAACAATCCTCAGTGTCGTGACCAGGGGCACGATAAAACTTACACAGTTTTTCTTTATCACCTCCCATAATTTTTGAAGGTTCTAACATTTTTGGCAAGATGATAGATCCTTTGGCAAGGAGGAACTATAGGATCTTCTCACGATATTGACTGAGTGGAGTGAACTTTTGGTCATAACTCTAGCTAGGGTGTTTATTCCTTTCTTCTTTGTTTCTTATGGGAAGTTGTGTGCTCTTCTTGTAGTTTGCTTCCTTGTCATTTTTATAATTGTTGTCATTGTCCTCTCGAGTGCCTGCATTTTCTATGAAATGGTGGGGTAAATATGTCTTTCCTCCTTTCTGACTCTCTTCTTTATACTTGGATGCAATGATTCCATTAAAATTACCTTTTTCAATTCCTTCTTATATTGAATCTGTTTGTTTAATCAACTCTCAATGGTCTTGATTGAAACATTGCGAATGAGACTTTTTAAAGGTTGGTTAAAATTTTTCCTTATAAGTGACAGAGCTTGTGTTTTTGAGATAGGCTCATTCATCTTGTTTCATTGAATTCTTTGTTTCTAAATGAACTCTCGAGCCTTTTCTCCTTTTTTTTTATGAATACTGCAAACGATATTGAGGATTAGAGCCATGAAAACATTTTGCTCAAATCTCTCGACGAACATGTTAAGTTCAATTCGGTTAACATTTTCTTTGAACTATTGTGTTGCAATGCTTTCGAGACTCCTTTAAAAGTAACGAAATAGTGCTCTGTTATTCGCCTAAATCTTGTAGCAATCATTGATGAATGTCAAAAGATAAACATGTGGGGAATTGGTTTCTTCATATTCGACAATTTCTTTGGGCAAACCCTTCATGTCTTTGTCTACCTTGTCTAAGTAGTAATTCTCGCATGAGTATAAGTGTTTTCTTTTTCCCCTAAGTTCAATGTTACGCATTCTTTTCTCTATTTCGTAAAATTTGCACTTAGTTGAACTTTCGTCATCACTTGATTATGGCTTTTTCTTGTATTTCATGCCCTAGACCTCTTTTACTTTATTTTTAGAATTCTTGTTATCTGAGATACTGCTTAGGGTGTACTTCTTTACCTTTCTTGGCAGGCTCTCTTTTCCTTTTTAGCTTCTCCTCTGAACTTTCGCTTGTGATAGGGCTTTGTGAACTACTTTTCTTTATGATTTCTTTTCTTTTCTTGCTTTTCTTTGTTATCTTTTTTTCTTGAGCGGAAGCAATTCAAGTTTTTCCTCCTTTCTGAATCTACATTATCTTCATCTTGATCTGTAGGAGAAGGTTTGTTTTTTTTCTTGCTTCTTTTTTGTTTGGTAGGCTTTTCAATTGTTGGTTTTGGAGTAACTATCAGAGCCTTTTTTTCTTCTTGCTCCATCATGAATTGTTTCATAAATATCTGGAACATATGATAGTCTTCTGGTTCAATTGCAGGGAAACCAAGTGTTTATGGATATGATCAAAAGATGAAACTTCGTTCTAAGTAGCCTGCTTAGCTTGTGCTCGTCTCAACCATCCTATTGGCTTCAAGCATTCACTTTATGAGACAAGAAAATGAAAAATCATTGGTGTACAATGATGACAAAATGAAGGTTCATATTACCTTAAGAGTTTAAAGACTACATCCAAAGAAAAGGTTTAACAAAGATGACAACAACTGATGACCAAATAAAGAGTACAAAGTTGAAATTAGGAACTTTTAAGGAATGATGGATGGTAGTTGGTTGGCATCCTATCACTCGACATATTCCTTCCTTACTACTGGGCCTGTGAACTAAGTGTATGATATTTGCATCATCAACTCTTGTCGAGCTACTGTGAATGATGTTGTCTATTGAGGAGAGTTGAAGTCGAAATCAGGAATAGCTCCAATTGGTACATGCATAGAAACCATCTTATTTCTGAGAGAATTGCCTCATGCATCTATCTGCACAATAATCGACCATGAAATAGGGGCCCAAAAGTATGGTACGACCATGGTAATGGTGAGTGTATCTAGGTGGATTCTGACGATGATCATAATAATCCCAAATGATCTCTTCTCTATCTAACTGATCGATCAGACAGTGGGATTGTTCTAAAACTATCAATGCACCATCAATGTTTTTGAAAAAACCGGTTTGGGTCCTGTGTGCTTGAGGAACCATAATTGTAAAGCATATGTGCATCCTTCTATGATTTTGACTCTTTTTCATATAGATTTCTCAGGTTGATGTTTTGACTCTCATGGTTTTCTACTAGGGGTCAAGTTCTTCATCTCGTAAAGTGAATTATAAGGTCATTTGCATTAACCTTAGTTGGGTTCATGAGGAACTGTTTCTCCATTGGGTCATTTGGATGACAAGTCGGGGTAAGGAGATCTAATATTTCAGCAAATTGTTCTAATAATAATGTCATTTCTCTACATGAAAACAAAAAAAAAGGGTCATTGGGTTACATCGCTCGGCATTTGCATGCACCAAATTCTCATCCACTGATTGCATTCCTCTGGCCGCCACTGTTTTTATCTCACATTCTTCAAAGTAATAAAGAAACATTCGAGAGAAGGTGGGATGCCAAGACTGATACCATTCGGGAGCCAAGGGTCTAGACTAAAAAGAAACATAAGTAAACCATTCGGGTCCTTCTCCGAAGAGGATGTGATCTTAGGAGAATGTGGCATCAGAAGAATGTGACATCACATTGGAAAGAATACATCTTGAGTGACAACTCTGAAAAATAGAGATTAAATTAGTGGGAAGGATTGACAAGGTTGACGAAGATGATATGAGGTAGATGGATATAATAAGGTTGTAAATCATCACATAGGGTTTTATGCACATCCAACATACTCTATGCTTCTATTATGTGAAATAATTTGAAGAAAAAGGGGTATAGGGACCTAATTGAGATAACTTTGCGTCACGATAATCTAATACCAAGTTATCTTTATATACTTTAGCCAAATAGCTTAGTACTAGCATAGATTTATTCATTAGCCAACTAAGGGTAAGGTTTATCTACTTCTTCTTGAACACCCATCAATATACCACAAGTTACCACTCAAAGTACTAGTGAATAGGCTTTTCTGCCCAAGTTGTGGTCCAGTTGTAAGACTTAATCTTGTGCTACCGCCTAAGACCAAGCCCAGCAACTTGATGACCGGGACAAATGGGCATAGAAAGTTTTAAAATATGAGCAGACATGCAAAATCGGTTGTTTCGAATGTAACGTTTTCTAAGATGATGATTAAAATAATTAAAAGGCCAAAGAAGGGGACTTGCTTTATCATCGGCAATATATGAGATGTTCAAGCTAGTAGAAATGCATCAATGATAATCATAGCTAAACAATGAAGGGTCTCATCATGGTCACCATTTGTTTGCATCTCCAAAAATCTATTTTGGTTTTTGGAGTGCTTCAGAAAAAAATTATTATATATATTTTTTTTTTAAATGAAAGAGAAAGGGACTCACCCGTCCGTACAAGGATTGACTGTTCCCGGCGCCTTTACCGGGGGTAACCAATCCAAGGGCCATGCTTATTCTTGATGCATTTCGTTTTGCTTAAACATCTTTTCATTCTAAATGTGGTGTGGTGTTTAAGAAAATATTGAAGATTGATGTTTCAAATTTGACTTCGATTTGGGGAGCTTTTACAAATATCATTTGGAAGCCTTTGAAGATCACTTTTTTTTTTTAAATCAATTTAGTGTTCTATAAGAATTTAAGTAGGTTTGAGATTTTGCTTTAATTCAGTTACTACATAGCTAGAGCTTTATTTCATCTTGTTTAACTTCTTTCAGAGAGGTGCTTGTTATCATTTGTTATTTTCAAAAGTCAATATGAATGTATGACTACATTGACCTTACATGATTAAAAGTGAATCACTCGTTTCTACCATAACATTCATCTAAAAGCATTCTTACCATCACATAGATCTAAATTTCTTATTTTTATTTATATAATTGTCAATATTTTTATGAAAAGAAAAAAAAAGTTTTGAAAATGGAATTGAGTTGTAGACTATCAAGCATGATTTTAATATTGGGTCATTACCTGAGTTTTGGTCTTTGTGAAGTCGACAAATGAGAAATTAAAACCTTAGATCTTGAGAAAAAAATATTCAAAAGAATAGAAAAGAGAAAAGACTTTAATCTGAGAGGAATAAGGAGAAAGAGAAAGAGAATTTGAAAATCATGAAATAAAATGTTTTGAAGAGAGAGATATGATTAACATATATATATATATATATATATATATATATATATATATATATATATATATATATATAACTCTAATGGAGAGGGAGAGGAAGATTTTAGAAAGAGAGAGAGAGAGAATTTTTAGAGAGAGAGAACAATAAGTTTTTAGAAAGTGACATATTCATTTATATGTATATGTAAATAAAATTTGTAAAGGAATATGTTAAACCATAGAGAGAAGAGGACAAAGAGAAATAATTATATGCATGTATACGTACATAGTATGTATATATGCATATGCCTTTATGAAAGTTAAAATCAAGAAATAACTTGAAAAATATCCGACTTCGATTTTTCTATGTAGGCCGGAGATGAACTTAGGCTCTTGCAAGAGCCTAGGTTAAGTCTCCATGGCCTCATTAGAAAGGGTCTTGCTTTCAAAAAATTTTTTGGAAAACATATTTCCAAATATTTTTTTATGCGAACATAAAACCATATTTATTTTGTTTATTACAAGAAAATCTATTTCTCCCACCATTGGGTACGATAAAAAATCAAGCACACATGAAATGAAAAGCAACGTAAGAAAGCACTCGTTGGGGTCGCTAATCGGGTGATTGAGATAGAAGCTAAATGTGAGAATGTCATGAAGATACACTTTAATATATACAAATTTGTGAAGGGCTTGTCTGGGGTTGAAAAAAACTCAACTTCAAAATCAACATAATAATGAAGAAATCTGAACCCAAACGTTCATTCTTACCGTTCATTTGCCTATCATGCATGAACATCATCTCAAATATAAATGATGAACAAAGCAATATAACAAGCATATTTCAGAAATAAATGGAGAAATAGAATTTATTTCACCTTTCTCATATGCACTCAAGAGTAGCTATCAACTCCGGATGAAAAATCTTTAAAGCTCTGTTGAATGGCCATTGAGAAGTGGCAAGGGAAAAAATAAATAAATAAAACGAGAGGATGACTACATACCTCTAATATAAATGATTTTTGAAACGAGTCTCCTTTATCGGATGATCCTAAGGTTGCTTTGGGTGAAGCTCCAAGATGATGAATGTATTCCTCCAAGAGTTTATGCTCCTATGAAGAGTTGGAACTTGGAGAAGCTTACTCCCAAGATTGGAGAAGAATGAGGGAGAAATGGAGAGAGAGGGCTAGAGAAAAACTCTATTCAAATGAGAAAACACTAGAGGTTCTTCAAGGGTTAGCTCATGCCTAAGTGAGAAGATTGTGGGGGTATTTATAAAGGGTTTTGAAGCAAAACTTAAAATTTGAATTTTTTTTTAATTTAACAATATTTTCATGCAAATTCTAATTATTTTTTAATAATTTTTTATTTTTTTTAAATAGGTTTTGACCCAGTGGGATTGGCCATTGGGCCTGCAAATGGCCCTTTGGGGTGTGGGCAGGGCTAATGCCCACCCAACAGGCCCAAAACCACCCCCCAAAGGGCAGTTTTTAGCTGAAAATGGGGCCTGCGCAGTGTGCAAGCCCCTAGCTCGCGTGATTGGTTTTGTGCTGTTTTAGATCCAGATTTAATTTGCTTGGTAGCCAACGCATTCTAGTGGGTGGTTTAAGCTCAAAAACACATTTTTGGCATGAGAACGAGACATAAAAGGGAATGTCTGTGCATGCGCTCATGGCGCTTGATAGCATCAAATTTTGTTGTTTTGATCTCATCTTTGGATTTTGAGTTTGATATGCTCGATTTGGATCTATACTTTGGTTTTGGATCTAATTTAGATCTGAGAGTTGAATTTCGGATTTGAATCTTGTGTCTAAAGTTGGATTTTGAATTGAAATATTGTGTTTGAACTCAAACATGGGTCTAGAGATTCGTTTTGGATCGAATAATCATGAATTGAACTTAGGTAAGATATGGAACTTTGTGTTGGGTCGAGGGTTGGGCTTAAGGTGCACATGAAATAATTGGAGAACTTTAGTTTGAGTGAAAATGAAATACAATTCTTTTGAAAAAATTTAGGGTGATGGAATACAGTTCTTTTGAAAAAATTTAGGGTGATACCATGCACACACCCATGTTGCACCTAAATGATTCAATTGACCAGCAGCAAAATGTTGCACTTCAGCTAATTGCAACCTCAAAAGATCCACTTGGTTGAGGAAACCCTCACTTTTTTTCATGGATCTCTATTTTAGTGGTAGTCCCTTAATTCTCTCACTTCATTACCATTGGAGACGAAGAGAAGCAGTTGGTACCCTTCGTCTCAATATGTGTTATTTTCCAAATTTTCCCCCACATATTTCTTTTCTCCTAAATATCTCCAGAGAACCAGAACCTACATCTTATTTTGAAGCAGAGAAATTTCCTCAGTTGCAACTTATGGTAACAAAGTTGGAAGTGTTAGAGCAAAATCAAACACGGCAGATGGGTTTTCAGAGCTAAATACAGGTCTAATGGTTCAATTAAAAGGCACAATGCATGCCTTCTTGCCAAACATTATAAGCAAATAGAGGGTCTAGACTGTCACAAGACTTTCGCACCAGTGATCAAGCTAGTTATTGTCAGATGTCTGCTTACTCTTACAGCTAAATTCAGTTGGTGTTCATAGCAGATGGATGTGCATAATGTGTTTACAGCTGAATGCCATTGGTGTATGCAACATTTTGAGCAGATTTAACGAATAATATATCTGTAATTACCTAACATGTATTTTTCTTTTCACTTTTAGTTAAGACCACGGCCCTTCATGTCAAGGCAACTCCACTTGGTCAGTATGACCACGGCCCTTCATGTCAAGGCAAGCCCTTCATGTGCTTCCATAAGTTCATCATGAAGTTGCTCAGGAATTCGAGGTCTATCTTGATATGTTCAGTCCATTGTGGTAGACTGTGATATTAAATGGGCGTTTGGAAATAGGAACACGTGTTAATGTTCTATAGATCTGTCTCAATCTTTGGAGTAGATTCATGCGACACTAGAACACAGTATTTGATGAATCTGCCCAAAAAGATACATATAATACCAACGCAGTGTTCCCATAACCAAACACCCCCCAATTGTCTTGGTGCATTCCCAATAGAACTGTACTGACACTGGATAAGAATTATTTGTGTTCATATGTATATATGGTAGGTATGTTGTGGCTGCCATGGCCTGGTTTTCAGGTTTGCACCATATATTTTCTGCAAATAAATATGCAAGAGTTGGAGCAGTTCTTCTTTCTTGTCTCATTTCCCAATCAGCATCAGAGTGACCCTCTTGACTTCTCCGCCAAAGTCTGGGTCCCAGATTTTTCTTGATATTAAAGACGTGATGAGATGAATCCTCATCTCGAGCTACGCAGATTTGGGAAGAAGAAAATTGGAGAATACGAAGAGGCAAAGAATGAAGACATCTTGGAAACCAAGAGAAACGTTTCACTAATCAAGGAAGACGTTTTAGATTCCAAGAGAAATGTTTTAGATACTAAGTAACTTAGAATTAATTCCACTTATCCAAAAACTATTATAAATCCTTTTGCTATGGAAGGAAACCCCAAGTCGTGTAAGAGTGGGTGAGGCTGAATTAAGAAAATCCTTTTTTCTTCTTCGTGGATGTAGGTTCTGTTTGAACCAAACCACGTTAACTCAAGCGTTTCTTCTATTTTCTGTTTATGGTATCAGAGCTTATTGAGTTGCAGAGTTAAGTCTGTACTCATGGCATCCTTATCCTCGATGCCACCTGCTCATTCTTCGTTGTATCCTTATTTGTATACACTCAACATCTCCAACTTCATATTGTTGAAGTTGACTCAAGATAATTTTCTCTTATGGAAAACTCAAGTCTTGGCAATGGTCGGAAGCCAAGATCTTTATGGTTTTCTTACTGGTGACATTCCTGCACCATAAGAAACTCATATTGAGGGATTAAAAGAGGTCCAAAATCCCACTTATATTGCTTGGAAGAAAACTGATTGTTTGTTGAGGGGATGGATTACAAGCACACTATCAGAAAGTGTGCTTGGCCAAATTGTCGGTCTGGAGACATCAGCCGCCATCTAGAAATCATTGCTTGATGCCTCTTTGCAGGGCTCTCAGGAGAGAGAGTTCCATCTTATGCAAAAGCTCACAAGCTTGAAGAAGGGTTCAGACTCCATCAATGAGTACATTGGAAAGTTCAAGACCTTATGTGATGAAATAAGTGCTATTGGGCGAGTGGTCTCAGACAAAGACAAAGTTTTCTGGCTTCTGCAAGGTTTGGGATTTGGATATCAACCGTTTGTTACCACTATGCTTAGACCACCTGTGTCGCAGTACAAAAAGGTAGTTCCGTTACTCGAAAGCTATGAAGCACACAATGACAATTTTGAATCTTCTCCTGAGATGAGTTATGTTGCACACAATCAAAAATAATATCAAAACAAGTGGCAAGGAGGTTATCAATGTTCCAAGTCTAGAGAACATGGATTTGGGCAGAACAATAACAGTCGAAATCAATCCTTTGACAATAAAGGAAAGGCGAAGGTTGTGTGTCAAATCTGTGGCAAACAAAATCACTCCGCTTTAAAATGTTACAATTGCTTCAACCATTCCTTCCAGCCAAATGATATTCCGCAAGCTCTTGCTTCAGCTAAAACAGCCGACAATCAATATAATGAATGGTTCGTTGATACGGGAGCCACTGCCCATATGACATCTGATATTGGTAAGTTATATAACTCTCGACCCTATTTTCGCAATGATATTATTATTGTTGGAAATGGAGAAAAGTTGTCTATTTCTCACACAGGTGATGCCAAGATCAAAAGTCAATTGATTGACATACCTTTGAAAAATATGTTATATGTGCCTAAAATAAAAAAGAATTTACTTTCGGTAAGTCAGCTTACTTCTAATTTTCCTTATATTATTGAGTTCTCATCCACTGCTTGCTTGATTAAGGACAAAGTGACGCAGAAAATAGTGGCGACCGAAAATAGACGAAGAGATCTTTATGGTCTTGGAAATTCTCAGTCTGCCTTGTTTTCAACCAGATTTAGGCATACAGATTTTGGTCGATGGCATGAATAGTTGGGGCACCCTCATTTTGACACAGTTCGATTATTGAATAGAAACAATTTGATCTCAGCTGAATCGATGAAGAACAAGAACCCCATTTGTTTTAGTTGTCAAATGGGTAAATCTAGTAAGTTGCCATTTTTTGATGGGGAGTCATATAGCGAACCTCTAATGAAAGTTCATTCTGATCTTTGGGGTCCTGCTCCTGTCTTGCCAAAAGAAAATTTTCGATTCTGTGTCATTTTTGTATTATCGCCTCACCACAACCTGAAATTCCATTGCAGCGCACTATCATTACTTGCAGCATGACTGGGATATCAAAGCCTAACCCAAAATATGTTGACCTTCATGATATTACCACATATGCTTCTATACTTAAGGAGCCGAAAAACATTAAGGAAGCACTGACTCATCCAGGTTGGAAGGCTGCTATGCAGGAAGAGAACCAGTGCTCCGCCTCGTCTTTTGTACAGGAAGCAAAGCAAGGGAAGAAGGGGAGACAATAATGAGAGGAGAGGGCCGCATGATAGAAGAGACTGAACGACTGCCCGATGGGCGACTCCGCGATAGGGAGGACCGGAGGTCGGGAGCACTGAGGAGAGGCAATACTTAGAGAGTAGGCCTATGAAACGAAACCAAGGCTTCGCCCAAACCTCGTAACTCCTAAGTTAATTTTTTTGAAAAAAAATAAAATTTCTGTTGGGCTTCTCAGGCCGTTGACGAGCACAATATCAAGCCCAAGTCTGACCCGTTAAGTACAGGGCCATGCAAGGCCCGATAATATGAGACCGTTAAATCCAGTTTCAGGGCCCGGGCCCGAGTTGGGATGGGCACCGGATACCTTGTTTTGTTGTAATTCGGTTACCACCTAATTAGAGCTCCATCTCATCTTACTTAAACTCTTTAAAGTAGTGTTTGTGATCATAAATGATATTGAGTGAAGGTGAAGACATGAATGCATTCTTCCTATATGATTGAAAGAATGTAAAACATTCATACCACAACATTCATATAAAGTTATTCCTATCACAACATACATCTAAAATTTTGTTTTTATAATTATTGAATATAAGAATGAAAAGTTTTTTTGAAATGGGATTGAGATTGTAGACCATCAAGCATGATTCTAATATTGGGTCATTACTTGGTTTGTGGTTTTAATAAAGTTGGTAGATGAAAAGATCATGAGAGGAGAATGTTAAAAAGAATACAAGAGATAAAACACTTTTATGAAAAGAAAGAGTGAGAGATAAAAAAAGACATGCATATATATGTATATACCATCACATATACACACATGTGTATATGAGAAAAAGATGTATTGATTTGAAAAGTAAGAAAGGTTTTAGAGGAAAAGAAAAATATACATATGTATATATGGGTATGTATAAGAAATTTTGCAAGGAAAGATATTTGTCTTGAAAAGCGGAATAAAATATTTGAAAGGGAAGAAATAAATCACATGTACATATGTATTCATGCACATATAAAAATTTGTAAAATGGAAAATGAAAGCATAGAGAGAGAAAGATGGGGGGATCATCATGTTGGCATATATGTATATAATACGTATATGCATATGTAACTTCACAAGATTGAAAATCAAGGAATAACTTAAAATTACCAACTTCAAGTTTAATGTGGGCCAAAAGGGAGCTTGGACTCATGCAATAGCCTAAGCTAAATCTCCAAGGCCATATTAGAAGGTTTCTTTTGAAAATGTTTTGGAAACTATGATTTATATATAAACATAAGATGTTATGATTTGGTTTGTTACAATAGATATATTTCTTCCACTGTTGGGTATGGAAGAAAACAAGCAATATAACGAGGCACTCGTTAGAGTTCCTAATTTGATGATTAAGAAGGAAACTACACATAATGACATGAAGATATATTTTTAACATGTACATATTTGTAAGGGCTTTTCCGCGTTGGACAAGCCCCAACATAAAAAATCAACATAAAAATAAAGAGTTTTCAAACTACACCCTCATTCCCACCATACATTCACATATAAATGAAAAACCAAACAACTATGCATCTATAATATATAGACAATATTCATGGAAGGAAAGAGAGAGAGAGAGGGGGGGGAAAGATTATGGAAAGAGAAAGATTCAACTAGGAGGAAGAGCATGATGTAACTATGAAATGATATATCATCTCATCTTTCTATGCTCCCAGTGCACTCGAGCATAGCCTATTGTCTCTAAAATAGAGACTAAGTACTATCTCTTTTGGTCATGGGGAGATGAAAATGAGAAGAAAATGAAGAAAGAAAACGATGCTATATTCAATAAAAGAGAAAACATGATTCAATCATGAAATGAAGGATCATTTCATCTTTCAAGCTTCCGGTGCACTTGAGCATAGCCTTTTGTCTCTAAAAAGAGATTGAGTGTTATCTCCTTTTTCCATAGAGAGATGAAGATGAGAAGAAAATGAAGAAANAGGATCATCTCATCTTTACATGCTCCCAATGCACTTGAGCATAGCCTCGTGTCTATAAAAAGAGATTAAGTGTTATCTCCTTTGGTCATGAGGAGATGAATATGAGAAGAAAACGAAGAAAGAAAGACAATGCAATATTCAACAAAAGAGAAAACATGATTCAATCATGAAATGAAGGATCATCTCATCTTTCAATGCTCCTGGTGCATTTGAGAATAGTCTATTGTCTCTAAAAAGAGATTGAGTGCTATCTCCTTTAGCCATGGAGAGATGAAAATGAGAAGAAAGAAAATAAATAATGGAGTTATGTTTGGATTACATACTTCTAAATGAGAAAAGCTTAGAGAAAATGAACACCTTACCTTGAAGATCCCCTTGAGTGAAGCTCCAAGATGATAACTCCAAGAGGATTGTAGCTTGCTCCAAGTTGGAAAAGAGGAAGAAGGAGAGAGAAAGAACTCAAGAGAAACTCTAAGTCTTCAAGTAAAAATACTCTATAGTTTCTTCTAAAGGCAACTCTTGTTCAAGAGGAAGAAAGTGGGGGGATTTATAGAGGATTTTGGAGCCAAAACCCTAAATTTGATTTTTTTTTTAATTTCTCAACATTTTCATCCGAATTTCAAAAAATTTTGAATTATTTTGAAAAAAAAAATGATTTGAAATGAGTATTGATTGACCACTAGGCCTGTAAAAACATTTTCTAACGTTGTTGTGCGGGGCGTCGTTGCTCGCCAGGTGCAACAGCGTGTCATCTACGTAGATGAGAAGCACAATGATATCATGTTGATGCTTATAGATGAAAAGAGATGGATCGGCTGTGCTAGAAAAGAAACCATATTGCAAAAGAAAGGAGCTTAGCTTATCAAACCAGGCACGAGAGGCTTGCAGAAGGCCATGAAGTGCATTTCGCAGACGACATACATGATTAGGGAAACACCGATATTCAAAACCTGGCGGTTGTTGCATGAAAACAGTCTCCTTAAGTTGACTATGAAGAAAGGCATTCTTCATATCGAGTTGGCGTATGCTCCCTTGTCTAACAGTAGCAATAGAAAGAATAATTCTGATGCTACCAGGTTTCACAACAGAAGAAAAAGTTTCGACAAAATCAATTCCCTCAAGTTGAGAGAATCCATGTGGAACTAAACGAGCTTTCAGTCACTCAAGAGTTCCATCAGCTTGCAACTTTGCCTTGTAATTAAATGAAACTTTTGCTGATGTAGTATATCGTATGCTCGATGCAGCTTTCTTCTTGTATGAAGAAACTGCCATACGTGTCAACTCACTTATTATGATGTAAAGTATCAACGATCTGCCTAACACTGGAGGTTTTAGGATCACCATATTCAAAAGATATATTTTGATATTTTCTAATGATTGTTGACATTCAAGACTCCATTCAAATTTGATGTCTTTCCTTAGTAACTGATTGAATAGTTTGCCTCTCATGGCAAGATCAGAGCTGAATCGTCTGATAGCCTAAACTCGCCCTTGCAAATTTCATAGTGCTTTGATATTAATGGGCGGTGGCAAATCAATGATTGCTTTAGCTTTGGTAAGATCCATCTCAAATCTCCTTTTTACTAACCATCAAACTTAAGAATTTACCATATTCAACTCCAAGCATGCACTTTTGAAAATTAAATGAAGCTTGTACTAAAGGAATCTCTTAAACAGTTGGGTGAGTGTTTCAATGTGATCATTTCTTTTCTTAGATTCGATTAAGATGTTATCAATATATGCATCTATGATTTTGTGCATTTGGTCATGGAATATGGCAGCCATGGGCTTCTAATAAGTTGCTCCAACATTTTTAATCCAAATGACATTGTTGTGTAACAAAAGGTGACCCAAGGCATGATAAAGGTAGTTTTGGGCTAATCCTTTATTGTCAATTTGATTGTACCTTGAATATCTATCAATGAAAGAGAACATGACATGACATGCAACACTATCTACCAATAGATCGATGTTTGGAAGATGGTAATCATCTTTTGGTGTACTTTTATTCTTGTCTTGAAAGTCAATGCATAGCCTTATTTTGCCATTCTTCTTAGGGACAACCATAATGTTAGCCAACCATTCAGGATAATCGATGATAAAGAATAGTTTTAACCTTTAGTAGGTCCTCTAGTCCTTCTTGTATAGGTCCTTCCAATCTAGGGTCATGCTTGTGCAGTTTTGTTTCAATAGCTTACAATTGGGCCTTCGAGACAAACAATGTTTAACCAGTTTGGGGTCTAGGGCTGACATATCTCTGTAAGCCTATGCAAAAACTTCTTGGTAATAGTCTAGCAATTTTTTTCTTTCTTCAATCGATAAACTAGTGCCAATCTAATGAATCTTTGGGTTTTCACTGGTTCCAATATTAATTTTTTCATTTGGAATATTAACAAAGGGCAATGAATATTATTGCTTTTAAATTTGAGTAAATTTTGGCAGTTCTGACTCGAGTATAGCTATGGGTTCTATTTCATCAACTACTTGATAGAAATATGCTTTCTGAAGGGACTCCCAAAAAAAAAAGAAGGAACTGAGGCATGTTAAGTCCTGACATGCTGCAAAGAGGAGGATAATGAAAAATTGAACAAAATTAAAATTGACAAACATGAACAAAAGATTACTTGCATTGCATATGAAAAGTTCTTAGTACATAGTGGTGGTCCTCCCATGGGACTAAATGAGAACAAGTTAATACCACAAAATTCATGGGATGATTTAGAAAATAAAGGTGAATACTATCAGCCAACATGACCTTCTTCAAACTTCTCTGTGATACCCCAATCCTCTGGTGTTCATCTAAAAGGAGAAGGTGATTGGCTGTAAGATGCCCTACATCCATTCTACCAAAGGCACTTCTTTCATTATCCTTATGCTAGGTACGCCCACCTTGCCAATTGGTTTAGGGAGCATTGACTATACCAACCATTCAATTGGGTCCTCTGCACATATGATAATGATAGATGAGACAAGCAGTTGAGGCATTGGTGAAGAGTGGATGAGATACCCCGTACTTTGTGGATTCAAGGATGTCCCAGAAGTAAGTTGTATGATGAGGGTACATTCGTCACATGGATTGAAATGCGGTGACTGGTGTGTTTGATGGTCACATCAATGATGAGGGTCCCTTTGCTATTCATGCTTCATTCGTCATATCTATAGATCTTGATTTGATCGGGACGATATTTGTCTTCACAGAAGCCCAATGCCTTGGCCACGAGATTATGACAAATATTTAAGTCACTTCTTTCATCGATCAATACATGTGACACAATCATCTTATTAACTTAAACAATGATGTAGAGAGCATTGTCATGGTAATATCCATTTTTTGAAAAAACATTTTCTGTAAAACTGATTGACTAGTCTTAGGAGGCCCAAATCCAGTCTTGCTCAATAAGATGTTTTTTAAAGGGATGACATCATCTAACTAATATGGATCATCAATTGAGGAGTCATATAATGGCTCATCGTCATGTTGCAAATTGGTAATCAAGGAGCATTTGGATGAACTTCCTTCCTTCCTGTTCATCATACCAATAAAATCAAGATGTCGCTAACCTTGATTGGTTACCATAGCTTGGTGTGATATGTCTTCATCACAAGGTTGGATGTGCTCCTACGGATGGTACAAAAGTGGAGTGACCATTACGATTGCGGCGACTGTTGCCTTTCCATGATCAGAGTATGGATTCCTCAATATTTTAGAAATGCTATTATCATCAACCTTGAGATCTTTGTTGATGATGTCTTGGATGATATTCTTGAGGACAAAACAATTCTCGGTGTTATGACCAGGGTCACGATGAAACTTACATAGTTTTTCATTGTACTTTTTCCATCACTTTTGAGGGTTTTGAAACTTTTGGCAAGATGATAGTTCCTTTGGCAAAGAGATATTCCAAGGATCTTCTCAGGAGGTTGACCAAGGGGAATAAACTTTTGGCCATAAATCCTGTCTAGGTGTTTCTTTTTTCCTTCTTCATTTCCTTTGGGTGGCTGTGTGTTCTTCTTATGGGTCACTGCTTTATTATGCTTATAGTTGTTGCTACTGAGTGCTAGCATTTGTTATGAAATGGGCAAGTAATTGGGCTTTATCTCATTTCTTACCCTCTTCCTTGTACTTGGGTATAATAAATTTATTAAGATCATTTTTTTTTCAATTCCTTTTTCTATTAAATTTGCATGTTTGATCAAATCGGTGAAGGTCTGAATTAGAGCATTATGGATGAAATTCTTCCAGGGTTGGGCAAGTTTTTTTTCTGACAAGTGACAGAGCTTGTGTATTAGAGATAGACTCTTCCATTTTGCTGCATTGAATTCTTCATTTTTGAATAAACTCTTGAGCCTTTTCTCCCTATTTCTGATGATGACTGCAAAAAGTACTGAGGGTTGGAGCCACAATAATATTTTGCTCAAATTTTTCAATGAACATGTTGACCAATCTATTGAATTCATTGAGTTCAATTGGGTTAATATTTTATTTGTACCATTGTGCAGCGATGCCTTCGAGAGTCCTTGAGAAGTAGTAAAACAAATCTTTATTATTTGTTCGAATCATGTAGCTATCATTGTTGTATGTTGAGAGGTGAACATGTGGGCAGGTGGTTCCATCATACTTGACGAATTCCTTAGGCAAACCTTTTATATCATCATCTCTTTCAATGCTAACGTAATAGTCATCATACAAGTATGAGTGTTTTCCCTTTCCCTTATGGTTCTTTCCTCTATTTTGTAAAACTTGCGTCTGATTGGACTTTTGTCATCGCTTGATTCGTCTAATTTTGACCTTGTCCTTTCGTTTTCCTTAACTTTTTATTTAGAACTCTTGTTGTCTAAGCTAATGCTTGGGGTATATTTCTGTCTTTTCTCCCTTCTTGATGTTTTTTTTTCTTTTTCAGCTTCTCCTTTGAACTTTCACTTGAGATAGTGCTAGGTGAGCTACTATCTTTCATAATATCATTTCATTTTTTTTCATCCGCTTCTTTTTTGATGAAAGAAATTCAGGCTTTTCATCCTTACTGATTGTCGAGTCTGAATCTAGATGGTCCTTATCTTGATCTGTAGGAGAAGGCTTGCTATTCTTGTTGTTTCTTTTCTGCTTGGTTGACTTTTCATTTGCTGGTTTTGAAGTATACAATGCCTTTTGCTCTTTTTGCTCTCTCATGAATCGTTCCATAAACAATTGAAACATTGGTTGCTTATTTCTGACATACGACTAGAGGATGAGACTTCATTCTGAGGGGTCTGCTTAGCTTGCGCTTTTGTTTCAACCATCCTGTTGGCTTCAAATATTTACCTTATGAGATATAAAAGTGAAGAGTCATTGGATGAAAATGATGACAAAATGAAGATTCTTATTGAATTAAGATTTTAAAGATTACATTCAAAGAAAAACATTGACTAGTTAAAGATGACAATGATTGAAGACACTAGAAACAAAAAATACAAAGCTAACAACAAAAACTTTCAAGGAAGAATGGATGATGGTAAGTTGGCATCCTACCACGACATATTCATTCTGTACTACTGGGCCTCTGAACCAAGTCTAGGATATTTGTGCCTGCCATTCTTGTCGAGCTACTATGAACAATGCTGCCCATTGAGGGGAGCCGAGGTCGAATTCTAGAGTAGCTCTTATTGGTGTATGCACAAAAATCATCTTCTCCCTTTGAGAGAATTGTTGCTTGCATCTATTGGCATAGTAATCAACTATGAAGTAGGAGCTCAAGATTGTGGTACAACTATGGTAATGGTGTGTATACCCATGTAGACTTTGGCAATGATCATAATAATCCCAAATGCTCTATTCTCTGTCTATCTGCTCAATCAAACGAATTGCAGCAACTGAAGCTTGTAAAGAGTTATTGTGGATGAATAGTTTTCTTCATCATTTAGGCCTTAGTCAGAATTCCTTTGTGTTGCATTGTGATAGCCAAAGCGCTATACATTTGGCGAAAAATTCAGTGTTTCACTCAAGGACCAAGCACATTTATGTCAGATATCATTGGATTCGTGATGTGCTTGAGCAAAAACTGATTCAGTTAGAGAAGATACATACAGAGAAGAATCCTGCAAATATGATGACAAAGTCTCTACCTAAAGAGAAACATGACATGTGTAGAGACTTAGTTAGGATGACTGCCTTTAAAGTAGTGTATTAATTTTGTTTATTTTGCAGGTATGATCCCTCTCTTGAGGCTGGAGGGAGAGTTTGTTGGGTCGAGTCCAGCATCAAGACCCGACCCGGCCCGCTCCAAGATTGTTATTGTTACATTAGCATTTTTGAATAGACTAGCTCAAGGTCCCACGTACTTGAGAAACCATAAGGTCATTGTTCTTGACTTTGGTTGGGTTCATAAAAAATTGTTTATCTAATGGGTCATTTGGATTACAAGCAGGGTAGGCAGACCCAATATTTCAGCAAATTCGTCCAATAATACATCATTTTCCCCCAAGAGAACCAAAAAGAGGAGGTCCTTGGGTTCTATCATTCTGCATCAAATTGCTTTCTACTGATTGCATTAATCCGACTGCTACTGTCTCTAGCCCACATTCTTCAAGGTAAGAAGGAAACATTTGAGAGAAGGTGGGATGCCAAGACCAATACCATTGAAAAGCCTTGGGTCTAGAGAGAGACATAGGTAGGCCATTTGGGTCCTTCTCCAAAAAAAATGTGATCATAAGAGAAGGTGACACCACATTGGAAAGAATACATCTTGAGTGTAGCCTTTAAAAAATATAAATCAAATTAGTGGGAAATGTAACGCTCGTTTTATTTTTTCATGTCGGGTTGGAGTGGGTCCAGACCCAGACCCGAACCCTTTGGCATGAAGGAGCCCGACGCGAGGGCTCTTCTCCCTCGCCTTTCCCTCTTCTCCCTCATCTTTCTCCTGGTTGCCTCTCGTGCCAGCACAAAGAAGAAGAAGAAGACAGAGGTGGTGCAAAGCGGCGACGAGGGCGGCATGGGCAAGCCTTTGATCTCTCTCTGCCTCTTCCTCCTTCCTCGTCCTTCTCCTCCTCCTCCCTCCTATGCAGCCTCTCCCTTCTTCGTCAACACCCTTTGCCACATGTTTTCTCTCTCTCCCTCTCTGCTAGAGTTCCCTCTTCATCTCATCCGTCTGCTCTTCACCATCTCCCCCATTGCCCCCGCTCAATTTCCCTCCCCTCTGCCTGTCTTTCCCATTTGCCCGAACCCTCTCCCTGTCAGTCTCCCCTCCATCGGCAGCCCCTCAGTCGGGCACTCTCCCTTTGCACACTCTCTCTTTCCTGCCGATTTTCCCTCACTCTGAGTGTCCCTCATCTTCAACCGAACCAGCTCTTCACTGCGGAAGGTCCTCTTTTAACCTCCTTATTGCTGTTTTTGATTATTTTGGTGGTCGTTAGGTTTTGAATCGCAGCTTGGGGGACACTTTTCCCCCTCATACCAGTGAAGTGAGGGCGTTAGTGGTGAAGACAACTAGCAATCTTTGCCGGTGGCATGTGATCGAACACTTGAGGTGGCTGCCAAGAACATTGCGATAGTTTGGACACTAAGTTTGGGGTGAGCAAGACCTAATCGAGCTTAAATTGTTGAATATTTTTTGTTGGAGCATGTATATTTTATGATTGAGCATGCTAGTCTAAAGATTTAGTGATTTTAAATGCATGCTAAGGTTGTTGCTATTTTGGGGGAAGTTTATAATTTGTGGAGAAGAGGATGATCTAGTGTATAAGTGTTTTTCTAGCATGATGTGTTAATTTTCGAAGCTATTTAGAAATATGGTAGAGATTTGATGTGGGTGAGGAAATTTAGAATCGTTTTGGTGAGCATGTGGTGCATGCTATTGTCAATGTGTGTCTTGCAGTGTTAGTTGGAGAAGAATATGTATGTTGGGTGTACTATTAGGAAGACACTTAAACTAAAGAAAGCAATTGAGAATGTGTTAGTGATAGTTTGATCGAAGCTTTGAGTTTAGATGTTTGGTCACAACCTCAAAGAGTTGGGAGTAGACCTTGTTGAGGGCTTTGTAGGTCAACACTACCCGTCGACATCCTTTTGAGGCAATGACATGCCTCAATGATTTTGTTTTATCTTTGTATTGATTGTGGAACTAGACCGCTAGAGAATTTAGTCATTTACCACTTGTGTATGTTTGCAGGTACACCGGGCACGTCCCGTCGACCTTGAGCAACCAAACGTGAAGCTCGAGGCATTTTGGAGTGTTTTTGGGGACGCGCAACAGGTATGGCGGCATTCCAGGCAAATCCCTACCTGAGGCCACGTTTGATGGCACCGATTTTTTAGAGGGAGAACTTTTTCTAGGGGAAAATCTCCATGGAAAAATGTCAGAAGGGTAAAATTCCTTTTTTTTTGTTTTAGACCATGTTTGATGGTCTGGAACTTTTTTGAAGGGGAAAAAACAAGTCAGTGAACAACAAAAGACGGATTGGCCTCAGGCACAGAATAGGGGAGCAGCAATCTTGTAAAATTCACCAAAAATCGCTCGAGTGTCGGATCGAACTGAAATTTGGTGTGCAGCTAGCTTGGATAATTATCTTCAAACACCCAAAAGATGAGGGGAAAATGCCCACCCTAACGTCCAGTCGTTGAGGATTTTAGGGTCTGGACTGTCACTCGGTGCTGGGGTTCACGGTAGAACAGGGCAGGGGACGACATCCTCCTCTCGGCACCAACAAGCAACAACGATTTCCATTTTCAATAGCTAGGAAGCATCGAAATCAACTTAGAAATGGATGAGGGTAAAGTCAGATCACTAGGTTGGGGATTTCTCCCAATTTTCCAGCGAAGATTGGGGATACAACCGCCGTTCGGGCAGATTGAAGCTGGAATCACCGCCGGCAACATCCAGGATTCCAGCAGTGGTTGTTAGCTCGGGAGAGGGCTGTTGGATCCACCTCAGAAATGTTCCAGAGAGTCGCCCATAAGAGGAGAAGCTGTTGGCGACGTCCTCTAGCTTAAAGCTGTCCCTTGAACGGCGCTGAAAGGTGGAGGATCGTGCGGTCTGGGCGGCAAGGGAGGAACCGACAAGGCAGCTCTGGAGGTAGGGACGAGTGGACGAGGGTTGGAGGGAGGGACGAGAGCGAAGAAATGAAGCCCTAACGGGCAAAAAAATTATCCCTGGAAAAAAGTCGAACCCTGGCGGTTTGACTTTTTTCCAGGGGAAAATTACCCTGGATCGACGCTTTTATCCAGGGAAAAATACCGCCATTTGATTGCATCACGTAAATCCGTACAAAATCGGTAAAATATCCGTGATGCACAGTAAAATCCTTGGCCATCAAACGTGGCCTGAGGCAAATGTGTGAATTTGTGTTCTTAGGATCGTGAGATCCTAGGATTGTGATGTGATTGATTGATTGTTTTGGTGAATGAATGTATGTATGCATGCAAATGATTTGATATATGATATGATTTGTTTTGAAAAGCTATTAGAAGCTTGTTTTGAAAATATTACGCATTTGCATGTGCATGCTAGAATTGATAACTGTTTAGGACAGATGAGGTAGGGTATCGAGTCGAGTGTCTCATCAACCCCAATTGTACATTAGAAAACATTCTAGAATGATAACTGCATAGGACAGCTACGAGCCAATCAATGATCAAGACTACTCTCTGTGGTTTGGCTAAGTTTTTCAAAGATGTGATTGATGTGATAAATGATGTGAATGTTGTGTTTTGTTGCATACACATTGCTGCGGGAAATGATGCAAATGAATGAATTGGAGGGTAGTTGTACCCATATTATATGACGACTAGCTATGACTGTTAATGTTTTGTGTAGACCTCGTGTGAAGGCAATTGGAGGTGTGGGTGCACTTGTGAAGTGTACCAACCTCATGAGCTAGCCAGTCATTTTGTGAACGTGTAATTATAATGATATGAATGAAAGAATAAAAGATGAGAGGCCAGGTGGGTTGTGGCAATGTGCTTGGGAGACGTCCCACTTTCGCCACTGGTCTCACCTATTTGGAGCGCAGGCGTTGCAAGTCCCTATGATACTGTTGTGTGTTGTGCTTTGAGTGTTGGGCTCCCGCCTTCCCAACCTGGGTGTCCTAGGAAAGGCTGAGTACCTCTCCTTAGAATTCACACATCCATGGATGAGTGCTCTACCGCTGCAGCGGGTGAATAAATCCATACTGTTATGGGTTACCACAGGGGTTGTCTCTCGGCTGTAGGCTGCCCGCGGTGTGCATGTGCCAGTGTTTGCACCCACAAGAACTGTCAATTCACTTAAGTTAATGAAAATGTAATGTATATGAATGAATGTATGTGATTGATGTGCATGTGAATGTTGTGCTTATGAATACAAACGAAATGTTTAAGCATGCCTTGCATGTGATTTGAAATTGTGTTACTGTAGCCATTGAGTGGCCTTTACATGTCGTGGTATATTTGTTAGGGGTCTTCTTGGAAAATGATGTGACTATGCCCTGACACGACATGATGATAGATTGTTTTTATGATTGTCCTCGTATTTGAGCCCTACCTAAGAGGGTTCGGAATTTTCCTAGCTTGTTGCCATACTGCGAAGGCTAAGCCTTCTGTTATTTCATTTTTCAGGTTTTGGTGGACCAAGGTCAGCAGGTTGAGCAGATGACTTCACTCATGTCCTACTGGAGAGGTTTTGGGTCTTTTGTAGTGCCGGCGCGTCTTATTTTGATTGTATTGATGTTTTGTTTTTGTAAGACATCAATTATATAGTTTGGGACATTTTTGTCATACACATAGATGTGATTTTCTATGAATCAAAATTGTTATATAAATGAAATTTTACCCCATTGTTTTGAATGACATAACTCCCTCTTTTTGAATTGTTGTGTGGTCACACTTCAATGCTTTATGTTATGAAAAAAAATTGTGTTTGAGGGTAAAAAAGGTTGGGGTGTGACAGTTTTGGTCTTGATGAAGTCGATAGATGAAAATTAAAGTTTTAGGTCTTAGAAAAGAAATATGTAAATGAATGAACGAAAGAAAAAGCAATTGAAAGAGAAAATGATATATGTATAAGTTTCCATATACATATATCCACTTACATATGTGATCACTTGTAAAAATATTTTTTAACCACGAGAAGTAAATAGCAAGAGAAAGGGAAAGAGATTTTGAAAAGAAATAAACATTTTAACAAAAAGATATATATATATATATATATATATATATATATATATATAACAGATTACTTGAGGCATTTTTTACTTTGATTTTTTTTCTATGTAAGCAGGAGAGGAATTTGGGCTCATGCAAATGCTTAGGTTAAGTCTCCAAGTGCTCATTGAAGAGCATTCTTACTTTTGAAATTATTTTGAAAACATGATCCAAAATATTTTCATATAAGCACAAGAAAACAATAATCATTTTATATATTATAAGGGAATTTATTTCTCCCACTCTTGGGCATGAGAGAAGAATTAAACATACATGAAGTGAAAAGTTAATAACTTAAGAAAACTTTCATTGGAATCCCTAATCTAGTGGTTAAGAGAAATGCTAAATGTAAGAATGTCATGAAGATGCATTTTAACGTATACACATTAGTAAGAGTTTTCCTTGGGTTGGACTATAATAACAAAGAAATTCAGACTCAAGCATTCGTTCTTATAATTTATTCACATATTAATTGAAAAATCAATCAACTATACATGAACATCATCTCAAGTATAAACAATGCACACATTCAATGAGCAAAAAAAAGAAGAAACTTATTTGGATCTTATAAAGAAAATTGAAGTTTTATTTCACATCGCTCATACTTTCGGTGCACTCAATAACTTTGACTTCAAAAGGAGATTTTAGACCTATCTTGTATAATTATGAGAAGAAGAGAAAAGAAAAATGATTGAGATATTGGCTACATGTCTCTAAATAGATAGATTGGAGAGAACGAAACGTCTTCTCAGGATGATCTCAAAGCCTCCCCAAGTGTGCCTCCAAGGTGTTGAGACGTCTCACAAGTGGTCTTCTCATGCTCCCTTGAATAATGAAAGTTGAAGAAAAAGCTTGCTTCCAAGGTTGAAAAAGAAAAGGAAGCAGAAGAGAATTGGAGAGAACTACGGAAAGAACTCCCAAAATCTCAAATGGAAAAATTTTAAGTGTTCTACAAGGGTTAGGTCATACCCAAAAGAGAAGATTTGATGGGTATTTATAAGAGTTTTGAAGCCAAAACTCAAAATTTGATTTTTTTGAATTTAAAAATATTTTCATGTGCTAAGTATTTTTGAATTATTTTCATTTTTTTAAATAGGCATTGACTAAAAGGGCAAACACCCATTTGGGGGTGTTGGCAGGGCTAATGCCCACCCAACATAGTCAACACTTCCTCCAACCAAAAAGGCTTATGGAGGGTGCTAACCCTATCTCGGCGCGCAGCTGTGATTGGCTGCGTGGTGTGGCATGTGCCAAAACAGCGTGCTGCGGCTGTGCGCCTTGGCTAGTGCACTGGTGCCCGGCCATGGCGTCTGGCAACACATCAAACCCTGTAAAAGGGGGCAAAATTCCCCCTTATTCGCCCATTAAGGGTGGCTTTCACCTCCCATGGCGGTCCCACAAATATTAAAAACAATTTAATGCATATTTTGAAGGGTAAAATGGATTTTTTTTGTGAAAAAATGACTCTAATTTCAATTTAGGTGGTTCTAGACTCATTTTAGATCCGCATTGGGTTTGCTTGATTGTGAAAGTGTTCCGATCGATGCCCATGCTCAGATTAAAGATTAGATGGGTGTTTTAAGCACGAAGCATGTTCTTAAAGTCTTTAGCACAAGATTAAGGCAAAAAAAAAAGGGGAGATTTGTGTCCGTGCATATGACACTAAATAGTGTCAAAACTCGACATTTTGATCTTTACTTGTGATTTTGAATTGAAATTCTTGATTTGGATCCAAACTTTAATTTTTGATCTCATTTAGCCCCGAGAGCGGCATTATGGATCAGTTTTCCTAATTTGGGCTCGATTTCACTTGTCGGGCCCGATTATGGACCTTGGCTTCGCATTTTAGATCAAGGTGTGAATTTTGGATCTAGGACTTGGATGTGGCCCCAAATCTTGATCTGTAGTTGGATTTTGGATCTAGACCTTGCTTTTGGACTCAGATATGGATTTAAAGGTTTATTTTGGGGCGAACTTGGGCGCAAGGTCCAAAATTAGATCTGAATTACTGTAAAAATGATTGAAATTACTGAAATCATTTTTGAATAATTGAAGTACAATCTTTTGGAAAAATTTGGACTGATAGCATACAACTAAAAGTTAAGAAAATTGGTTCCTCAATCTCTTCACCCATTTTTTCTGTTTGTGAATGATTTTAGGTTATTACATGTTTGTAGGGTATATATCCAAATTTTTCTGGCGAGTAGTATTTGGTCGTGGAACTTTGCAAGTATGTTTGTTGAGCTTAGTACCTGCAATTTGATATATTAATTGCATAAAATCTCTACACAAACACAAAACCCCCAAATTTTTTTAATTTTTGTCTTTGCCAGATTCCAACGTCAAATTTCGCCATGTCTAATTCAATTGCACACATACTTATTTGCTAATACCGCTAAACTTTGAACGATTTTCACCTTGGTAATGACATTACTGTGGGAGCAATTAATGTTCTTGTTTTTGTAACTCTGAACTGTAGTGAATCAGTTGTATTGTAGTATAAGTTCAAACATTTGTTGAATATATTTGTTTGGTTTATGAACATTTAATTGTTTCGTTTGATACATGAAGTATATAAGTAGGTTAATCATTTGTATGTGCATTTCTAATTTTTGAAAAAAATATGTCCTACGCGGATTAGAAAAAATTAAAAACACTTTCACCGACACATAAACTTGCATTGATAAAGACTAATAGCAACATTAATTGACATCCAAAAAATTGTCGGTAAAAAAATTTTCCGATCTCGAAGACCATAGTCGGTACAAATCTCTACCGATGTCTAGGGCAATGTCAGTAAAACATACTATCGCGGACGCATTTGGACATTGGTAATAATCTATATTTACCTATGTGTTTGGTGCGCCGGTGATGGTCCCTACACCGATGTGCTGCTCCGGCATGTCGTGTGATGATTTTTACCAGCACTCTCTTTACCAACGATCAATGCAAACGTCAGAAAAAACCATTACTGATGTGTGGCCATGTTTGACCAACATTTTCTGGGCATTGGTAATGCCTCGGTTTTTTGTAGTGCTAGGTCAGGGATATAAATCAGTCCCCATAAAATTGATTGTTAACACACTTTTTTACACGATCTACCATAGAAATATGATCTTATATCATGAGAAACATATGTTAAGTTAACCATCTTCTAGTCTAATGATGTTTTTATAGCAATAGAAAATTAAATGGCTCTTACAAGTTGCAACATCAAAATTTTACAAGTAGAAATATCAACATTTTTCATAAAAGTAACTTGAATTAAAACTTGTTTTATGTTAAATTAGTGTTTATGAACAATTTACAATGTCTATATTTTGTTTAAAATATATTTTCCCAAGAATTTAAAGAGGTCTGGTTTTTCTGTAGACCCAAGTGACCTGGAATATACCAATTTTCCCAACATAGCCATATAGCTTCAATATTGGTTGACAAGGTTTTAGATTTTCAGCCCAAATATCATCCATTTAATTCAATTCTTACTAGTCAAATTCTGCTGCAAGCTTGCTGAGGGTAGCCCCATAACATTTTATTGGCAAAAAATGGAGTTATAAAACATAGAAAAATGAGAAATCTAGCTCTACCTCAGTGGCGAGTGTCCAAGGGCCTCCTAGAAGCCAAGCAATAAAGGCTTACAGAGTAAGGAAACAACAACCTAGTAGTAGGGTTGCAACTATCAAGAAAGTGCTGTTCCTGTAACTATAGGCAAGTGAGCTTTTGTCCCTTCATATAATCAAAAGGCAAAGCTTTACAACATAAGAGAGAAAATATGCCATATGCCTCACAAAGATCGCAAGAATTTTGGGAGATTTTGCGCAATGCGAATAGTGCTACAACGTGACTATTTGATAAGGCAAAGCTTTACAACATAAGAGAGAAGTGTAACTTTTCAACCTCTAAGTCTCGAGGCGATTTTATCCACAAGAGAAGTGAGACCCCCTTTCATCTTCCGAACAAAGGGAAGGAGGCTTCAATAGGTTAGAGGTTGTAACTTGACCATCCAACCAAGACAACTTTGTACGACCATGGGAAGTTGCTCTTTGATATTAAAAGGAAAGACTTGTTAAGATTGATTAGCACACTTCTGTTTTCTTTGCATGATTTCAAAATTGATTTATTTTGTTAACCATAATCAGCTTAGGAAACAATAAAAACAATATTACCAACAAAAGCAAAAAGAGAGCAAAAAAGTCATAGTCAACTATTTGGCTTTGTCCCATTTAAGCTTCCTAATGAGCATCTAAGTCACAATAATGAAGAGGTAAGAGGAGAGAGGATCTCTCTGCCTAAGCCCTCTATGACTTTTTAAAATGCTCACAATTTTTGCTATTAATTTCCATTGCATGAAAGGAAATGGTTATACAAGTCATCACGTTGGATGTCTTGTTACCATAATATCTGAACACATTTATGGCATTTTACAGGGAACACTAATTTACATTATCATAAGCTTTGAATATATCCAAATTGAGAAGGATGGTTGCACCCTTATGCTGTCAGCGGCTATTAACAAGTTCATGCATCATAATGCTTTCCTGTTGCATGAGTTTGGATGGGAGGAATTGTAACACTCGACTCTTTTTGCAGGTGGGCCGGATCGGGTCCAGACTCGGACCCGAACCCACCCGCGTGTGAGCCCGACGCGAGGGAGTTCTTCTCCCTTGTCTCCCTCTTCGTTCCTTCCTCTGTGAAATGGCAAGAAGAAACATGAGGTGGGAGGAACAATCGACGGTGGAGGTTGTGGCAGCAGCAACCTTTGGGCCGGTAGAGGAAGGGTGACGGTGGCGGCAGTGCTCTGGTAAACCCTCCCGACCTCTCTCTCTCTACCTCTTTCTTCTTCTTTCCCCTTCTTTCTTCTTCTTCTCCTCCTCCCCTCGCACGCCCACTCTCCCATGCTATGCCCCTCTCTCCGTCTCTCCCACACTATCTTGCCCTCTTTGTCTATGCACCTCACTCTCTCCTTCCCCTTCCCGCTAGATCTCATCTGCATGGTCCTTCTCCTTTGCTGCCCTCTCTTGTCTCTCCCCTTTTGTCCGAACCCTCTCTCTCAGTTTCTCCTCTCTATCAGTGCCCTCTCTCACTTGTTTTCAGCCTCCCAAACAACTACCGTGGGCTTCTTCTAACGACAGACCCCTCTCCTAAACCACATTTCTGTTGATTTTGACTTTTGGTGGCTGTTGGATTGAATTTGCAGCTTGGGGACGCATTTTTCCACTCATACCAGTGACTAGAATGCGTTGGTGGTGGCGGCGTTGAAAGATTTTGGCTTGTTGAGGATCACTTGAACTCGTGAGGTGGCTGCCGGGAGGATTGCAGCAGTCTAGACTCTAAATTTTAGGTGAGCAAGGCCTAATCGAGCTTAGATTGTTGAATGTTATCTATTAGAGCATGTATAATGATTATTTGAGCATGCTAGACTCATGATTTGATGATTTGGATTGCATTTTAGCGATGTTGCTATTTTGAGAGAAGTTTATGATTAAATTGAGAAGAACAAGAACCCACATGTATATCTATTTCTTTAGCATGATCTGTTGATTTTCGAAGCAATAGGGAAACATGGTAGAGATTGTGATGTTGTGGAGAAGATTTAGAATCGTTTTAGTGAGCATGTGACACATGCTATTGTCAGTGGGCATATTTCTATGTTAATTGGAGAAGAATACGTAAATTGGATGTAACTATTGGGTTGACGCCTCGACGAAAGAAAGCAAATGAGAAATGTGTTAGTGATGGATTGACCTCAGCTTTGAGTTTTGACGTTTGGTGGCAACGTCAAGAAGTTGGGAAGTGGCCTATTGGAGGACCTTGTGGGTCGACACTACCCGTCAACACCCCCTTGAAGCGATGACATGAATCATGATTGTATTTTCAGATTTGTATGTATTGGAAAGCGATCCGAATAGAGAACTTATCGTTTAGCTGTGTTTGCAGGTACACCAGGCACGTCAAGTAGACCTTGAGCAACGCAGTTTGTAGCTCGAGGTGTTTTGTGAACGCAGACAGGTATGGCAGCATTCCAAGCAAATCCCTGCCAGGGGCCAATTTGTGAATGTGTGTCCAGGATCATTGGATCCTCGGATTGTGATGTGATTGAAGGATTGTAATGTGATTGAATGAATGTATGCATAAAATTGAATGTATGTGATTAATTTTCTTTTTGTTAAATGAATACGCAATTGCATGTGTATGCTAGAATTGATAACTGTTTAGGACAGATGAGGTGGGGTATCGAGTCCAGTGCCTCCTCGACCCCAATCGTGCATTAGAAAGCATCATAGAATGATAATTGCCTAAGACAACTACAAGCCAATTACGGATCGAGACTACTCTCTGTGGTTTGGCTAAGTTTTGAAAGATGTGACTGATGTGTGTGATTGTGAATGATTTGTCATATGACATGTTTTGTTTTGGAAAACTATTAGAAACTTGTTTTGAAAATTGTTACGCATTTGAATGTGCATGCTAGAAGTGATAATTGCATAGGACAGATGAGGTGGGGTATCGAGTCGAGTGTCTCCTCGTCCCCGATTGTGCATTAGAGAACATCATGGAATGATAATTGCATAGGACATCTACGAGTCATCACGGATCGAAACTACTCTCCGGGATTTGGCTAAGTTTTGAAATATCTGATTGATTTGTTTGATAAGATTTGAATTTTTATGAATGTGAATGTTACAATTTGTTGCATATGTAATACTGTGAGCAATAATGTAATTGATTGAAATTGGAGGGAAGTTGTACCCATATTGTTATGACGGCTAGCTAAGACTGTCAGTGTTATGTGTAGCCCTCGTGTGGAGGCATTTGAAGGTATGGGTGCACTCATGGAGTGAACCAACCTCATGAGCTAGCTGGTCATTTTGTGAATGTGTTTTCATAATGTCAAATAAGAAAGAATAAGAGATGAGAGGCCAGTGGGTTGTGACAATGTGTTTGGGAGACGTCCCACTTTCGCCACTGGTCTCGCATGTTCGGAGCGCAGGTGGTGCAAGGCCCCAGGGTACTATTGTGTGTTGTGCTTGGAGCGTTGGGCTCCTGCCTTTCCAACCTGGGTGTCCTAGGGAAGGCTCAGTATCTCTCCTTAGAATTTACACACCCATGGATGAGTGCTCTACCGCTGCAATGGGTGAATGGATCCATGTTGTTCTAGGCCACCATAGGGGTTGTCTCTCGGTTGTAGGCCACCCGCGGTGTGCTTGTGTTTGCACCCATATGAACTGTCAATTCACTGAAGTTAATGAAATGAAAAACATAGAAATAAAATATATGTGAATGATGTGAGTATGAATGAAGTGTGAATGAGAGCAATGCGTTATTTCTGAATTGCATGTGGTTATTGAATGTGTTATTGTGGCATTTGTGTGGCCTTTGCATGTTGTGGTATAGGTGAGGGCTTCTTGATAAGTTATGTGATGGTATGCCCTACCACAACATGATAGTAAGTTGTTTGTAGTTAAAGTAAATGAGAAGAATATGATTGTGAATGTGAATGAAATGATTGAGAATGATGTTTTTATGCATATCTTGCATGTGAATTGAAAACATGTTATCGTGGCCATTGAGTGGCCTTTACATGTTGTGGCCTATGTGCGGGGCCTTCTTGGCAACTGGTGTGACTATGCCCTGTCACCATATGATGATGATTTGTTTTTATAATGGTGATTTATCTCATATTTGAGCCCTACCTAAGAGGGTTAGGGATTTTCTTGGCTTGTTGTCATACTGCGAAGGCTAAGTCTTTAGTTGTTTTTCTTTTTCAGGTTTTGGCAGACCGGGGCAGCAGGTTGATCAGATGGCTCTACTCACATCCTACTGGGGAGGTTTTGGGTATTTTGTAGTGTCGGCGCTTCTTGTTTTGGTTATATTGATGTCTTGTCTATGTTAGACATCAATTCTATTGTTTGGGGGCATTTTTGTCATACACATAGATGTGATTTTGTACGAACTGAATTTGTTATATAAATGAAAGTTACCTCATTGTTTCGAATGGCATAGCTCCCTCCTTTTTGAATGGTTGTGTCGTCGCACCTCAATTTTATGTTTAGAAAAAAAAAAATTGTTAGAGGGTCAAAAGGTTGAGGTGTGACAGGAATGTTTCTTGCTCCCTTGCTTATTAAAGCATTCAATGACCCCTCTTCCTATTCACCATGACTTTGGTTGTGAACTTATAATAACTATTACACAGTAGCGTAAAGTCTTTAATATCCACTACACCTTAAATGCTTTAGAATGAAGATAAAATGTAGAATAGGCTTGAAGAAATTCATGATGAGTATTGTCATATTACACATAAAAACCCATATGGCCCTAACACATTCACACTATTCTTAACTAAAAACATCATCATTAAACTCCTCAAGAGACACAAGAGATTAAACATAAAAAAATCGCTATTATTTGATAAGGACATGGTCACATCCTTCAAAAAAATTCCCAAATGTGTCCACGTTGAAAAAATCATGAAAAACTTAATCCAAAGAGCATCAGCTTTTGAGTATGCGCTATTGTTTTGTTCACCCTATCAAAGATATACAATGCATGCTCATGTAGTAATTGGAGCCGCCATGGAAGAACTTGGTGCTTTTGTCTCCTTCATGCAAGCAAGACACTTTAAAATTTTGTATCCAAAAAATAAGTTCTAGGAATTGGTTCAATTCTTGATAGACCACCCATTCTTAAATGGAGCTTACCATGGTTAGAATTCCATCACGACAATCTACTTTGAATCAATCTAATTTTTCTTGAGAAGCTTAACAATGCTATAGATCGTATCGATATTAGGGGCCATATAATTCCTCTTTAATGCCCTCCTTGTAACCATCTCAAAGGATCCAACAATAGTAAAATATGAAAACTCTTCTTTCAGCTATTTTTTCATATATTCCACAATAGAGAAAAAGAGGGGTTGTGGTTCGAAGTGGACTGAGCTAAAACTATCAAATGGATATTCTCCTACTCCACTTCTTATTGCTCCAACTATCATATTTCAATAACCCTCAATCTATGGTTTCAAACAAGTTATTTAACAAATCATAGGATAAGTGACCTTCCAGTTTTATTATGAGAATTGTACATGATACTAAAGACTCTCATAATCATTGAGAGGATAGTAATCTGATCAATCAATCCATCCAAACCATAGTTTTGTGTTCATCATGGTTAGGTTTGGATGTAATATATATTTCATAAACAAATATCAAATTAATGGTTATATTTCCTCTAGTAACAATGCAAGCCAGTCCAATCTAGGCTGACTGGCTTCTAACATTTGGAAGTTATAATATAATCTTCATACATGTGTTACCATTAAATGATAAACAATTTTCAATATCTACAAAGACAAACGTATCGATGTTATGTTTTGAAATTAAAAGATAAACATCTTTGTTGGGTTATAGAATGGAGTAGGCACTAACATTTTGTATAAGACACTTGATGTAACAACCCAACTCACTTCTAGGCTTAGGCCTCTAGTTCAGTGGATCTCAACCCGCCCTCTAGCAGTTTCGGCTCTAACTCCAAAAAAGGTAGGAAATAGGACAACCATCTATTTAATGACCTTCTTTATAAGCCCTTTAAAGATCCCTTACAATCTTCAATATTGGACTACATTTTTGGGGTGTTACAATCCAACCCCTTTAAGACACATGCATCCACGCATGTAGGACCCCAGGTCCGAGTGTTGAACTGACTCTGATACCACTATAACAACCTAACTCACTTCTAGGCTTGGGCGCCTGGTTCGGTGGATCCCAACCCGCCCCTAGCAGTTTCGACTCTAAACCCAAAAAGGCTAGGAATTAAGACAACCATCTAACTAATAACCCCCTTTATAAGCTCTTTGAAGATCCCTCACAATCTTCAACACATGACTAAATTTTTGGGGTGTTACATTTGACGTCTTTAGACTCAATAAGTATATAATCTTAGGGTTAACAAAGCAACCCCATCTTGCTTTGAGTTAGTCTCACTTTCACTAGATGTTCCTATTATCCAACTTGTAGTTCAAGTGTAGCTCTAGCTAAGATTTTCACACCATCTAGTTTACAGCTAATGATGGGCTCAAAGGCTAGCTTTTCTTTTTATGGGGCCTCTAGCTAAGTAGATCAGTTACCCCTTGTTACATCCTTATCAAAGTCAAAACGTACCTGTTTTTCTCTACCATTTTCTATAGTCTTCAATCATACATAGTGCAGCCTAGCCTCCTTCCCCACATACGCTCCCATCCTGCACAATGAAACAAGTGGGTAGGAACATTGCTTACCTTTGCCAGAGGGTGCTTAGATTGTCTATTTCTTCCTACTGTGTGGAACACATGACTCTTTTGGGTTAAAGTTTCGGTCATTTGGTGTAGGGACCTCCAGAGCCAATTAATTCATTTAGCCTGATGTCTCTATATACATCTACCTTTTTTAGGCTCACATGCATAACCTTTTTAGGCTGACATGCATGACCTTTTATGATCATAACTATCAGAAGCCTCAACCAAGTCTAGGAAAGCCA
This sequence comes from Nymphaea thermarum, assembly GCA_011799765.1. Lineage (NCBI taxonomy): Eukaryota > Viridiplantae > Streptophyta > Magnoliopsida > Nymphaeales > Nymphaeaceae > Nymphaea > Nymphaea thermarum. The sequence goes on along the minus strand of JAANDH010000203.1, from coordinate 83,804 downwards.
GTTCAGGGAATGAAGGAGTGGGGGTGGTGTAAAGGGGCATGTGAGAGTTTCCAAGCATATGGGAAAAGGAAAGATAGACCATGCAAACCACCGTCTTCTTCTACTGAAGGCTAAAATTACTCTAGATTAGGAGCACACATTTCTTTCTTTTCAATGGAACTACTCTACCAGGTTTTAGAGAACACAACTTTGGTATTTGACATGCAGTCCTTACTTATTGTCAATACCTTAAGAGGACAAGGGAATACTAAACCCTCAAGAAATAGTCGGGTTCCTTGGAAGCCGGATTGGGAACTTGTAGATGCTCATGAACAACCTATCCTTGTAGAATCATAAACTTATTAGATAGAACATACTTCAGCTGCTTTCCAAACGTGCCAAACCTCAACTATTAACAAGTTTTCTTTACTTCTAGAGCACTCACACTCTAATCCAACCTCCTTGAGTATGGGTTATTCTTTCATCTATAATTACAAGTTTGGTATATAATCAACTTGATCATAGAACCAAAGCTCTTATAACAGATCATGTAGAGAACATTTATCAGTACCGTTGAAGGAACTGTGTGATGAGAAAAGAATAGATAGACAATTGACCACTTCTCATATTCTGTAACAAAATGGATTTGCAGAAAAAGAAGAATAGAACCTTAGTGGAAATGGTCAGGTCTATGATGGTGCAAGCACAACACCTATCTCCTTTTGGGGGGATTATTTATTGATTGCAACACACATCCCTAACTATGTTCCTATTAAATCTGTGTCATTAATCTTATTTACTATGGACAGGCAAATGACCTGACCTTAGCCATTTAAGACACTGCGGGTCAGCGGCATATGTTCACGATCATTCTCATCCATATGAGAAATTGGGTCCAAGAGAAAAAAAGTTTTCTTTATCAGATACTGTAAACACTCCAATGGATATGTATTCATAGGAGAAAACAATCATGGGAGTATTAGTAAAGTAGATTCATGAGATGCCACATTCTTAGAGAATGCATTTCCTGAAATGGGTGATCTAGAGATAAATATTTAGTTATATGAATTTGACAATACCAACCAAATAATAAAATATTGTTCAAGAAACTAAAACACAACGTGAGATGTGTTAGTCACTCCTAGATTGTGAGAGTGAACCTCATATGGAACAAGATGTCAGTGTTGTTGCAATCTCCTGCAAAGTACAAAGAAGGGAATTCCATAACACATATTTGACATAGAAGGAGAAGCTATGGTGATTACTCCTAATGATATTGACATTTCAAAATCTGTGTGAGAAGCCCTCTCTAGCTCATAAAAAGAAAACTAGAAAAGTGTAATGGAAGAAGAGATTAGATCCATGAGAACCAATAAAGTATAGGAACTTGTTGATCTTCCTCTAGAAAGAATAGATATTTGGAACAAATGGATTCTGAATATAAAGAAAAATGCTCATGGCTCCATTGAATAAATCTGGAATTACATTAAATGGATGTGAAGACAATATTCGTTAATGACAAATGAGATGAAAAAATTTAGATGGAACAACCCGAGGGGTATGTTGTCAAAGGTTATGAGCGCAAACTTTGCAAGCTCAATCGATTCATTTATGGGCTTACGCAATCATCCAAGCAATGAGATTTGAAATTTCATGGGACCATCATTTTAACTGGTTTTAATATGATTGATGAATACCATTGCGTTTATATAAAACAAAAAGTTTGTGTTCTTTAATTGTGTGTTGATGATATACTATTAGCTAGCAATGACATGAAGTTACAAAAATCAATCAATGATTGGTTGTCCATTCATTTTGAGATGAAGAACATGGGTAAAGAAACATTTATTCTAGGCATTGAAATTAAAAGAGATTGTTCAAAAAGACTTCTTCCTCTCTCATAGGAGTCATACATAAAGAAGGTCCAAAAGCTTTTTAATATGCCAAGCTGCACACTAGTTAGTACTCCAATAGGAAAACACAATAATTTATCAATAAAAAAATGTCCATAAACATTAGATGAGAAGAACCAAATGTCAAGAGTACCGTATTCCAATGTTGTTGGCAGTCTAATGTAACCTAGATTGAACAATTGTGCTACACTAATCGGTATACAGTGGTTATTCATATCCATGCTCGCGGGTCGTATAACCCTATCGCTATTATGTCGTTTAAGGATAAGTGTTTATATACTCTGCAAGTAGAACGAATAGTCTAACATGTCACATGACTTCCGTTGTTCATTAATTTCATATTATTTTTTTAAAATTATTTTTAATAGGCATAGATTTTCATCTTTAAAAAATAAATATGATGATATTTTTTGCCAATTTAAAAGTGATTGAGCTGAGTTGCCGGTTTGAAGAAGTCCCTAAAGATGGAAGTTCGTGGCCCTCGTGGACACTGGACAGCACCCACATATTAATTTATTTACATATCAACGCACTTACATAATTTAGTTTTTTTTATATATTAGTGCCCATCAAATCCAATTTTGTTTTCAAAGATCTAACTTGTCTATATATTAGTGCTCCTTAGCAAAAAAAGATTTCTTACTCTACAACCACTAAAAAGCCGCTAGCAAGATACATATAGTCTTCTATGAGTTTACTTTTTTTGTTTTTAATTAAAAAAATAATTTAAAAGGTTTTAAAGAATATAAATCTGTAGGGCCATCCATCATGTCCTTATTAATGCAAAATAAATTAAAGTCTTCTTGGGCATAAGTAGTAATAGATAGAATAGAAAGAAAAGTCTTCTTGTGGGTTACCTCGAAGAGGCCGAAGAGTCCAGGGCTGTTTTGGACCTGGGTGCGAAGATAAGTCTTGTTAGACATTATTAGGATATTATTAATAATACTGAAAAGGAGAGCTGCTACTGTTGACTGTGGAAAAGAGAGGTTGCCAATAGAAAATTCTCACTGTTCATTGAAATATCAGGAAAAGAACAAAATGAGGCATGTTCAAGGAAAGTGATTGGAGGTAGGATTTGGATTGAATGTCTGGTCAAAGTGGTTCAAAAGAGTTAGACAGGGAAAAAACGTTCCATTAGATTAAAAGATTAAATTAGAATTAGATTTAGATATAGAAAAGTGACATATTACCAGATTTGAATTTGAATTTAAATAAATATTAATCAAATTCAGTTTCTATTTAATTTTAAATAAATAACTTATGTCTATCTTCTGTGCATTTTAAAAGTCTTAGTCTATTATATTGCAGTTTGGACTCCGTAGTATGCTTAAAAGTAAGATTTGATGCTAAAAGTGCGATTCTATGGTATAAATTCTTTATATTCATATTAAATCCCAACATGTAAACAACTGGATATGGTAATGGGTAATATCCAATTCAAATTTGTGTTGCTGACATACCTTAAATGCACCTAAATTACATCGAAGCACAACGTAAAAACCAGATTCAGCCAAGCAAGGTTTAGTTTAAAGGTAAGTATTAAAATCCAATAAGTTCTGAATATCAAATATCTAAGAGGATTAGGTGAGAAAAATCCTACACCATATTTGAATCCAATTACCAACCAAGAATTTTTTTCTCATAATCAAATCCTTGCTTATTTGAATTGCAAAGGGTGGCAATTATAGGGGTGAACAATGAGCTCGGCTCGTGAATGAGTTCGAGTCGAGTCATTTTGCTTAACGAGTCGAGCTCGAGTTCATGAGTCAACTCATTCAACTAATCGAGTTGAGCTCGAGCCTTAATCGAGTTTGTCAAGCCTTAATCAGTTGATATATCCAAGTGAGTTTACAAGTTTGTTGAGCCTTAATCAAGTCGAGCTCGAGCTCAACACGTAACAATGAATAATATTTTATTCAAACTAGTTTGTCGAGCCTTAATCGAGTTGAGCTTGAGCTCAACATGTAACGATGTATATCAATTTTATTCAAACGAGTTTGTCAAGTCCTAATCAAGTTGAGCTTGAGCGCAACACATAACTGCCGAGTCGAACTCGAGCTGCTTCTATCGAGCTATTCTCGAGCTCGAGCCGAGTTGAGCTCGAGGTTTCATTAGTTGAGAGAAGCTCGAGCTGACTGAACTCGTGCTCGACTTGCTCATGGTCACCTCTAATGACAAATGTGATATTCAAATTAAAGGATGTACCGTTGATCTATTCCAGTCACAATCTAAATGAGAACTATAAGTATATGAGTTTTATGCCGAAGTTAGTTTTATGTAAATAAACATTAATAAAAAATGGACCCATAAGTCCCATTAACTTCCTTTCTTTTTCCTGCCCAACACAGGAAAGGCAAGCGTGAAGACTTTAAGAGCGACAAAAATCTGTCCCCCACAAACTTTTGAAGAAGAAAATATCACCGAGTTGGTGGGACTTGGGAGAGACGCGGCCTTGGCTTCCCTCGCAATCTTCCTCCTAAATCCCCAAACTATCCTTCGCCACAACCGCCGGTTCCCGCCTCCACGCTCAATGTTCGCCCTGAGACTTGGAGAAACCACAAAACCTGCCACCCAGTTCAACCCCAGTACAGAATACGAAGGATGGCGTTTACGAAATTTTGAAAAATTTGGAGGGTGTTTACGTCCGGATGATTTCAAATCTCTGTCCCGCAATTTTTTTAGTCGGATTTTTTTTTTTTGAAAAATTTCGAACTCTCCCGCCACCGATCATCCTCTGTTTCAGGCGCGCCCTTTCGCTCTCTATAACATGGTTGCCATTCTCCTTCTCCCTCACCAATCCCTTCTCTCTCGAGAAGAGCCATTCATCTCTCTCTCTCTCTCTCTCTCTCTCTCTCTGTACCTGAATCGCTACCCACGAAGAAGGAAGGAGGAGGAAGATGCCGGCGAAAATAGAGGAGCCACTGTTGCAGTCGAACCCTGACAGGTTCTGTATGTTCCCAATTCGTTATCCGCAGATATGGGAGATGTACAAGAAGGCGGAGGCCTCCTTCTGGACCGCCGAGGAGGTGGACCTCTCTCAAGACGTCCGCCACTGGGACGAAACCCTGACGCCGGACGAGCGCCACTTCATCTCCCACGTTCTTGCCTTCTTCGCCGCCTCGGACGGCATCGTCCTCGAGAACCTCGCCGGCCGCTTCATGAAAGAGGTCCAGGTTGCCGAGGCCCGCGCCTTCTACGGCTTCCAGATCGCCATTGAGAACATCCACTCCGAAATGTACTCGCTTCTCCTCGAATCTTACGTTCGCGACTCCGCGGAGCGCTACCGCCTCTTCCACGCCATCGACACCATCCCCTGCGTCGCCAAGAAGGCCAACTGGGCCCTCCGCTGGATCGACGGCTCCGAGTCCTTCGCCGAGCGCCTCGTCGCCTTTGCCGCCGTCGAGGGCGTCTTCTTCTCCGGCAGTTTCTGCGCCATCTTCTGGCTCAAGAAGCGCGGCCTCTTGCCGGGCCTCACCTTCTCCAACGAGCTCATCTCCAGGGACGAGGGCCTTCACACCGACTTCGCCTGCCTGCTCTACAGCCTCCTAAACCAGAGGCTCAAGGAGGAGACGGTTCAGACGATCGTGAAGGATGCCGTGGAGATCGAGCGGGAGTTCATCTGCGACGCGTTGCCGGTGGCTCTCGTGGGGATGAACGCCTCTCTCATGTCGCAGTACATCGAGTTCGTGGCCGACCGGCTACTGGTGTCTCTTGGCTGCCGGAAGGTGTACGGAGCGCAGAATCCGTTCGACTGGATGGAGCTGATATCTTTGCAGGGGAAGACCAACTTCTTTGAGAAGAGAGTTGGGGACTACCAGAAGGCATCGGTGATGAGTAGTGTCAACGGGGATGTGTTTAACAACCATGTGTTCAAGTTGGACGAGGACTTCTGAGAAGGATCAGCGGTTGATTCGGATCCTTCCATGGTCTCATCGTCCTTCTCCGTCTTGCTCTTCCATTCCCCTTTCATGATTTCCCCTTTGCTCTCTCTTTACGACCTCTTTCTTCTTGTGCCATGTAGATTTATGTTCTTGCTGATCTCATAAATAGATAACAACTTGGTTTCTTTTCAACGTTTCTCCTGCTTGTTCCTGAGAGAGTGTGAGTGTGAAAGAGATGGCATTCAAGGAATCAAGTACATGTTCAAATAGAGAAAAAAATGAAACCCGAAATTCATTTTCCTGCAAGCTTTTCTCGAATTGTTCTGATAATACGGAAAGCAAGGTATTTAAGAGTTTGATAAAGGGGAAAACCAAAGGACCTTTCTGGTTTTACAACCAAACAGGCCCATTGTTGCTGCTCCTTTCATGGACCATAGCTTTGGCTGTTTGGCATCAATGCGCCGAAGCCTTTTCTTGTGCTGACGATTCTCATTCTCTCACAAGTAGAATCTCTACGAAACCTTCTTCCTTTTTTAGCGCGTCGTGGCTGTAGGTGAACAAGCAAATTTCGGCCTTAATACCTTTTTGAGAATCTTGAACATGAACCGTTTTTACTATAACTTTTTAACTTTCGCAATTTGTAGAAAACCAATTTATAACGAAGTATTCAACACTCTGGTTTCAAATTGTAGATTGTTTGAGACCCTTTTAAAATGTCTTTATATATAAGGTAAAACTTATACTTTTGAGTGCCATTACCATGTCTCCTCTTGTGTGTCAGGAAGAAATCCAAAGACGCCACCTGCTTCTTTCCAGCGAGGCCCTGGCCCCTCGGGCATCTTAATTTCCATTGAAACCATGGGTGGTAGCCGTCGAAGCCAAAGCAGAAGGGGTTGAAACGCATCCTTGATTCGGATGGAGCTTTGATTCAAAGAAACCATAAAAATATTGGTAGAACTTGAGAGTGTGCCTGATGCAAGGAACAAAGCATAACATCGGTTCCATCGTTCAAAAGTTATCAAGTGTTCCACTTTTGCTGTCTTCTACAATTCATCATGCCAGTAGAGTCGATGCTATTGTTTCCCTGTATCATGTTCAGAAAATGTCGAAAGGATGCTCACATTGCACGGAGAGAAGTTCACGGAAAACAAAATTGGCAAAGGGTTGTCTTAAAGCCTGTGTTTTTAGATGCAAATGCCTTGTGCATCTTCGAGAGAAACATAGAGATGAACCTGCATTCAAGTGCATTATGGGATACTCATCTGTAAAAAAAGGGAATCAGCGTTATAATCCCAAGGAAAGTAAGTTATATATCGCGTGACGTGGTGTCAATTGAAGAGGATCCTCTATTTCATAGTTGTGGGGACAAATGATTTTTTTGTTTAGAAGAAACACAACTCTAGCAGGTTCGATCCTGTTCTTAACAGGCATATCTGAAAAATGTTACTGTGAATTCTTGTCCTCAACATCAAAACTCAGGGGAATTAAGAAATGGCGGGCTTGATGGAATCAATGCAGTTGGAGACAACATGGTCATTGAGCAGATGAACTGAGGGCCTCAAGTCTGGAGATCTAAAAAAAACTGTACTTGGGGTTTGGACAAGTCTATCATTTGTGGTATGTACTTGACTCTTGACTCTGAAGATCTCCTTGACCAATCTTTTCTCTTACAAAATGTAAATCGATTTCAACATGTTTACATCAATTGTCATAAACAGTTTATGAGCAATTAGATGTGAATTCCCAATATTCTCACGTCATAAGGTTGGTGTTTTTGTTCAGATTCTAAGGGATTAGTATTCAGCTTCAGTACCAGATTGAGACAACTATATGCTTATTTGAATTCCAAAACACAAGGCCTGATCTTAATTAGACTTGAGGCCCTCCAATTGACCTATAATCGACAGGCGACTTCTTGCCCAGCTTGCATCACTAAAAGTGGAGATTAAAATCAGCTGCGGTTCTCAACGCATATGAAATATCTAGTTAATTAAATCAGGGAAAAATGTTGGATATCTACAAGAAAGTTTTGTATAAAGTTGGATCGTGAAAGTCAGATCAAGGATTTATAGAGGACTGATGAACTGTTCATAGGTGTAGAAATCGGTTTAGCTCCAAGAATCCTAGTTTTCTTCAAAAGGTCAAAAACATATTTTATTTTAATTTGTAACAAAATGAAAGCTTCTTTATAAAGCTAGGCTTCTACGTCAAGAAAGAAATGCAGTTCTGTTAGATCTTCTATAGCAAATTCATTTTATATCTTGAGATAAGCTACTGTGTATGCAATATGAACTCCTTGCGCCAAACATGTCTCTGACGCAAACAGGGACCTACATGGTCACTTGGTCTGTTTCCAGACACCAATAGAGATGTTTTTAGCTTTGGTTCCTTTCAGTCACAAATTTAAAAGAAAAAAACTAGGTAGATTTGAATGATTTTTTGGGTGTTTGTCTTCAGCCATTGGAAGCATGTTGAAGCTTTAAACAAAATGACTTGGTAGATTTGAATTCTTAAAAATTGTTGGCTGATCCATAACTGCTTTTTCAAACATGAAACCATGGAGAAAAATATTTTGCTCATCTAGTTGATGAATTTAATATTTTCTGCATGACAACAGAGAGGACTATTTGCATTATAGTAGGTTTTGCAGCTAGGATGCAGGTCTCAATATAGTCAATTCTCTCCTTTTGATTGTATCCTTCAGTCACAAAATGAGCTTTAAAACACTCTAAGCTCTAATCGACATTCCTTTTTGCTTGGCACAATGGCCTAGCTTTGATTTTTCACCAAGTCATTGAAAATTCTAGTGTCATCCCCACCCTCCATGTTTTATGCTTAATTGCATTTTGAAATTGTTTGTTCAAGGATTAAGATAGACAAATAAAACCCACGGAATAAGGTGTTAATTTGGTTCTTGGTAAACTTTTGGATTCAGAATTTGATATACATCATTATCTTGGTTATATCCTGTGAGTATTGATATTAGGATCATGATCTATGCTCATGGAATAGGATCATAATCTATGCACATGAAATGACGAAGGGGGGTTCAATATTTATTCATTCATACTGAAGTAAAGCGGACTGTTTTTCCTTGAAATAACTAATGAAAGAACAAATTGCACATTAAAAATAACATGGTAGAATACAAAATCCCTCCTTCAGAGGGCATTTTTCTTGTGTCAGAGGAAACATGTCCTTGATTTGATTTGTTAAGGGAAACTAGAACAAGCCTGCTAAAGATGGAGTGCTCGTGGCCGATATATGAAGCTTTCATCTTATAAGAGTATATATTTTTTGTGCTATGAGCTATGAAATCAACCACTTTAGACAATTTCTGCATTATTTTCTAGTATACAAACAACCCACAAATTTTCAACGCTGATTAGGTAGGAGATTAGAATGACAAGAAAATGCACACCAAGATGCAGCACTCATTGGGTGGTAATATTCTACCTTGCCATAACCAAACCACTACTTGTATTAAGCTAGCCTAGTGATTTCATAAGAAAACCAAACGACTAGGAACTGACCGTCATTTTTTCTTAAAGATGATGCAAGCTAAATGAGTTAGAAAATTTATAAATTGAGCAAATACAAAAAATTTTATACATTAATTGTTAGTCATCTCATCAACTTGATTGATAATTTATAATATGCTACATGTAAAATTACATCTTCAAAATGATCGTGAAACAAGTAATTTTACACATAGTTTACAAACTATTACTTATTCACTTATTCCATGAAAGGTCACTGAAACCTCCTTCCTTCTTCCTTGCTTCCAAGGTCCAACGTTACTTCGGAACTTGGGTGGAAAACAGACTGTTCATCAATTAGAGTCCCGAGAAACAACATATTGGGGAAGTGACAGCGATCACATAATTGGAACCTCGAACCCTTTTGTGTGAGCTGCCTTGCCTGATTACACTTTGGAGCTATGCATCCCTCACGTGAAAGGAAAAGACAAGGAAAGATATTTTTTGAAGTTGTCCAACACAGATATTTTTCACGGGCATATTAGCAAGCCGTGTCTAGCAGTGGCACTCCAATTTAGAAGGGAAGTATTATGGACAGTAGCGGACAATATATTGGCTCCTGTGGGCAGTTGCCCCCACCAATTTCTTTATTTTTGTAGCATACCTTTAAGTATTTGTTTAGTTACATATAATAGTGCCTCTTGAAAAAACGAAAATTCTTGATATAGTACCTTACAACTGAAAATTTCTGGCTCTAAAACTGATTATGGATCAAGAAACCAGATATGGTTCAAATATGAAAGAAATTTCCTTGTTCTTCTACCGATCCAACCATTGTGTTGGAACAACGCCGTAGAAAGATTTGTAAAGACAGGATAAAAAAAAAAACCGGCCGATGAATGAATGGTGGGTGAAGATAAGCATAAAAGAAGCATACAGGATATAATTTAAGCTCGGATCGACTGATCTTTTAAAATCGTGAACATGTCCTTCGATGAACAGCCCCGACGAAATGGACAGCTGCGTGAAAGCAAGTCAATAATGCAGACGTTTTTATTAAAAAAATTCAACGGATGCGAAAGTCTTTATTCACTGAACCCCGAAAAGGAACGTTGGTAAAAGGACGACAATGATTAATACAAAAGGGATTCAGGACCCAAATAAAAAGGGGTAAATCATAGAATTGCTGCGGCTGGAGACTGTGAAAGTGAAAAACGGTGGATTCTTCAATTTCTGTGTGCCTGCACAGTGATCAGATGCTGCGGGCCTTCGAAGTTCGGTTCCTGTCAATTCAGGCTTTTTCAAAGATGCGCCGATCCTTATAAAATGAGTTTTTTCTTAATTTTGTGACGCTAAGAACTATCATTAATGCAAAATTTAGTTTTGTCTATTTAATGATAAAACAATATATATATATGTGAAAATTGAAGGGCGACACTAACTTTTCATCCTACCATCTAATAAAGTTGTTTGATTTATTGATAAAAAGTTAAGAAAAGAATAAAAAGAAAAAAGTGATAGGTATTTTCATCTTTTTACTATTAATTTTTTTTTCTTTTCTCAATCATTCGTATACATCAAATAGACCTTGATTAGATGGGTAGATTTTTTTTTTCCTTTACTCAATATACATCAAATAGATGACTTTGATTAGATGGGTAGATGACATTCAATAGTTAGAGTCATCGTTCAAACTTTAATAATAAGTAGATGCCGGCAGGAAGCCCAACGATATCGGACATTTTTTTTTTAATTATAAACAAAGTGGTCTACCGTCCTAGATGGCCGGTACCAGCCGAGGGTTGCTGAGCCGGGTTTCGCATTAGTAAGGAAATATAAAAGGGCCAGTGGAAGAGTATAAAGGGGCAAATGCTGTTTGCCCTTTTCATTCTCTAATGGCCATGGAGCCATTTCTTCAATTTATGATGTTGGTTCAGTGAACCTCAGTTCAGAACAGACTAGGGAGCAGCGCTCCAACCAATTTGGATTACTTAGCCCTGACTTCTGGCTGAGTCTCGGATCTGGATCTGGACCCTACAAGTGTAAGAACTGTAGGTGAGCCGGATCCGCAGTTAACTAGGAGATTTTGAGTTTAGGATGTTCTTTAGAAAATTATTTTATTTGGAGCCTAGATCTTGTCTAGAATGCAAGGATCTAAATAGAAATTCCAGATCTGTATAGCTGGATACAGGTTGATCCAGATCTATACAGCTAGGTCTAGATCCATAGACCTACTTTTCCTTTATTTGAAGGCTCCTAGGGCCCACTTCTAAAGGAGTCATGAAATCTTGATATGAACATTTCCTCAATTATTTCGCAAGTCATTTCCTTTCATTTTTCTGTTTTATTTCGATATTTACTTTGAATTATTGTTTTCCTGAGATCCCTGCTCTCTTTGCCTTATGCGGCGTTCGAATTTTCGGAATACCAGGCCCAAACAAACCTTACCAGCAATAAGTCACTGTCATTACTATTCCGCGTCAGATTTGCTGTCATTACTTTCCCTGCTATGGCAGCAAACATGGTAAAAGATCTCTCGAATAAGGTTACGTTGCCCTCTGCCCTCAAAAAGTGGAATGTTACGAGCACCTCAAGTTCATCCAACCTTGTTTGCTGCTGCCAACTCACTGAAATGGACAAAGTGCCCAAATTGATCTTTTGAAATTGAAGTTGCAGTGTCCTCCCCATTGCTGTTCATCCAGCTAAATACATTTGAATCTTGATGTCAAAGTCAATCTCATGGCCTGGCAGGGGATGAAATTTTGCAATGAAACTGTCATGACCCGGAAAAATCCTCATTCAATCCTGAGTTGCTTCGAAATTGGGTGATCTTATGGTATACCTTTCAACTTGAGTGCTGCGCATACGACTTACAGTTCAGAAAAATAACAACTACAGAAATCGAACTAAAGATGCATTAGTAGCAAACCACTCGAACTGACCAGCTAATATCCTTTCAACACAATGACTGTATCAGATAATAGCATAACTACTGAGAGGTACTTGTTCAGAGCAGTTCCCATAAAAGTGTCCGAGTGAGCATGAAAGCTGCCCAAAAGATGGTCAGGCCCACCGCCTGAACCCTCACCTTCAATTTGATGCCACATTGATCTCCCTCGAAGGCCCAGGGGCAAATCCACTATAATCGAACAAACAATGTGTTGCCTCCGCTCCGCCAGACCAACCAGTTATGCACCTTGAGGCGTTCACTCTGGTTGTGAAACTTCTAACAGTACGCCATGTTTCAGTAAAGCCAGCAGCAAATTTTTATGCATCTCCCTCGTGATGGCTACTAAACCTGATCAATATTTCCACAAGGACTGTCCGAGGAAGAAATGAAGGTGAAAAACATCACCGGAAAATGCATTCGCTGCCATCAAACGGATAAAAGTGCTACCAATGTTCAACACTAAAAAGAGTTGGAACAGAGAGAAACTAGATCCGGATAAGGGCATAATGAAGTACGACAAAACTTGCAGAAGAGATTCAAATTGTTATGGCTCTAATTAACCCCAACAAAATGCTGAACATCTATGTAAGCAGGAATTTTGACCATGTCGAATCAGTTTGATGGCAAAAAACTCAGCCATAAACCAAATAACGAGAAGTGCAAAGAGACTGCCTGCACATTATGCACCACCATGCAAAGTACTTTTCATCGATACAAGACAATTCACATGCACACAAAAGCATGGATATGCAGATTCATGTCACTTATGTGTGTAAGCACGCGTGCACAAACACAAAATCAAGTAGGTATGACCACACGGAGAGATTAAGTCAAGCCAGAAATAAATAAAACATACATACCAACGACAACCATAAGCAAGAAGATCTTGGCATATCAAAGCACCAAGCCTCTTCCAAGAAAAGTTGTCTGCGCTAGCAGAACGAGATGAAAGCACTAGAAGTCTAGAGTACAATAACAAAGTCTAGGGCATTTGCCTACTTCAACCTTTGATGGTTACACTGCACAAACATGAACCCGGTGGCCTAAGGGAAGATGTCTTCCATTGTGAGTCAGGTGCAGCATCTGGATCATACATCAATGTCTGATACCCAGGTTCTTCCTTCATGGAGAAAAGCAGCAATTTGCCATCGAGTATTCCAAAACGAAACCCAATGGATGAACTTCCTGCAACTGGAACGGGAACCATTTTCCATGAGTTGTCAACTGGATTGAAGATTGCCAGCTTCCTCTGGTTCTTCCACTCCATGCAAAAAAGCTGCATCCCAAGTACAGCATGCGCAGTCACCATAACACACCCATTTTTCATCTCACACCAGGAGTGGCACTTGGGGTTGTAAACATCCACAAACCTTGAATTACCAATCGTAAAACTTGACCGTCCACCCATAATATACAACCTGCCTTCAAAGCCATAAGCAAAACATCCCCACCTTGGACGACGCATGCTTTCTATCATTGTCCACTCATTTTTATCTGGATCATAAACTTCCGCACTCGAAAGATTTTCCCCGTTTGATCCATAGCCTCCAACTACATAAACCATACCATCAACCTCAGCACATGCAAAGTCATAGCGAGCAACATTCATCCTTGAAAGTGTACTCCATCTGCAGCAGTATATTCGCATGTGAGAATCTAAAGAAAGCATATTGTCTTTGTCAGATACTACAGAACCTTATCTATATATTTTCATGATTCATATGCATTTTCATCAACAAAACAGGCTGCAGATGACTTCATTTGTATTTTGCTTCTCGTGCAATTAAGCTAAAATACCTCACTAATAATGATATAGCCATGATAAGTTTTTGCCTTTAACTTTGATAAACGTTAAACTAGACTTATTTCATAAGTCATCCAGAAACATATTATTATTGGTTGACCAAGGCGGTCATATATCAGGAACTTGGCAGTGGTTGGACATGCTGCTCCATCAATCACAAACTGGAGGCAGCAAAATTGCAGTATTAATGATGAGGATTAGAAAAAATTGAAGATTTGGCAACTGCATACCAACTTCTGAAATTACACAGTTTCAAGTTTGTGACAGATAGTATAATCCTACTAAGTATATATGAGATGAAAAGGATTGCAATAGCCTTCTTGAAACAAAATTGCACAAGAAAAATGAATGCCAAAACCAACAAGTGAGTCTGGAAAATGACACAACTGACTCAAGCAACTAGAATAGATCAGAGAATATGCACTATGAGCTTGAAACATTTAACTCAGCAAAAATATGAGCATGATATATGATAAGTCAGTTATATGCTAAGAAGATTAAAGAACTCTACAATCAGAATAATTGAGAAAAAATGACAAGCACGGGGTCTACCAACCTGTTGAGTCTGGAGTCGTACTGGTAAACATCTGCGGAGACAGTTTCAGGACCTCCATCCACAACATAACCTGCCATGACTAAAAGCTTTGAATCAACTGTCACAACTCCAAATGCAGCCATCAATGGACCAGGCATTGGAGGAAGAGGCTGATGCCCACACCCAAGAGAACTCAAAATCTCCCAGTGGCTCCCTTTCCCATCTTTATCATCACACAGCACAAATATCCACTCCTCTAACTTCTTGGCATGCTTTCTTACAATGGTAAATTCCTTACTCTCAACTACAGATCTCCATTTTTTGCAAACACGACCAAGAACAGGGAAGTAGCGACGAGGAACAAGAGCAAGACAGTACTTGGCAACATCATCTGGTAAACCAGGCAAAATAGGCTCATAGCCATCAGATCCTTGCGGATGATATATGGCTGCCTTGAATGAACTCGGGTCATGCTGGGCCACAGTCCCCAAGCACATGGGCGAACCCATTAATCTTTTTCTCCCACCCATCCCACAAGTCTCTGTCAGAACAGGTCGGTGCATGACTTCCATCATCTTGACAAGTTACTCAAAAGGGACCAAACTAGGTTGAAAGGAACTTTCAATAAATAGTTATGAAATGATCCCCCATCAAAGATATGAAGAAATTTGAATAATCAAAATAAAAGTGGCATTATAAGTTTTCATGGTATCCATCATCTCCCATGTGAATTCGGCATGACCAAGTTCTCGAGAACTTGACAAAATGAATGATATTCCGGGAAGTCAATGACAAAATTCCTGGCTTCTTATAATCTGGCTCAAATGCCATCCCAGAGCTTTTTCCCCTAGAGAAGTTCCTTCCGATTGATTGGCAAACTGAGAAATCAAGTTTCAGACCGAATGAACCGTGTCTTCTCACAAACATTTCACCGTTCTCTGACATATAGAGGAATGGAGAGAAAATCGGCATCAGGAGTTGAAAGTAGGTTAACTGATTTTCTGATCAAATGGAGTGGCCACACTAAAAGAACAGACTGAATGAAATCCATAAGAAAAAATGAGAAGCAAGAGATACTGATACCTTACCAGTGAAGCAGAAGAAAATGAAGACTTTATCCTCCGGAAACGTCCATGGTGTCAATATAGACAGTCAACTGCAATAGAAAGAAACACTTCGTTATGAATCATAGAATGAGAATCCTTTAGAAGAATAGCCCTTACATGGACAACTTGGTGAACAGGATTAGGATCTGAGAAGAGATGCAAGAAATTAGGGAGGAATAATATTAGACTGTTGAAGTGAAAATTCTAAAGTTCAATTAGAAAAAAAAAAAAGTTGAATCACGTAAAAAACAAGGTGCTAATATCTTCCACTTTCCGCAAATGGGAACTACACTAAATCCTTTTTTTTTTACGAACAAATGGGAAAGGAGAAAGATGCAAGCGAAAGGTCTGCCTCACAAAGTACCTTGCCAAGAATACAACTATTCAATTATCCATATACTTCACTATCAAATAACGGTAGTCCTAAGAATTAAATCCAGTAAAGTAATAGAACGACTGTTGAAGAAGCAGAAGATCGAAGCAATTCAAATATATAAATAGACACAGACGCACAAACACACCAAGGATTGCTTTGACCGTTCACATAACAAAACGAAGAAAATCCAAGAGCAGAATTACTGTGAAAACCAATAAAGAAAGGAAACTTTGGCAAGGATATTTCTATAAGCCTTTGAAGAATCTGTATACATGCCACGCAAATCAACAAAGTAACAATTGCAATGCATTGTACTGCAGCCTAGCGACTAACAGCTCCCCTTCTACCTTATCATGGATTGTCACCAATAGAATTCCAACATCTAACCATCTCTCTCTCTCTCTCTCTCTCTCGCTCTCTCTCTTCACCAAAAAAATTCCAACCTCCAACCATCTCTCTCTCTCTTTCTCCATTTAAACACTCTGCACTACAAACTTACACAGCAAAGAATACGAAAAGCATATAACACTTGCCAATGCCCACTTATAGCATCATCTCAACGCCATCTGCAAGCACTGGGGAACCAGTCAACAATTCAGATAACCAAGAAGAGGATCTTTTACAAGTTAGACCAACACAGATCTGTCTCCCACATTCAACCATTCACAAAAGTAGCCAAAACCGAAAGGAAAACGATACTCACGCCAGGACCCAACTCCTCAAAATTCACAGAAACAATGGAAAACAGCCACCGACCACAGGAAACAAAGGGGCACACAGACCGGCGGAATCCATAAATCCTAACCAGTATTACCTCCAAGGAACACCAATACAAGGAATAAAGAGATTGCTTCTCTCTTGGTAGGAGAAAAAATGGCAATAGATGTAATGCGAGTCAATGGAATGGAGGAGAGAGAGGGAGAGAGCGGAAATCTGGGGAGAGAGAAAGAGGAGGTACGCAGATGTGGGGGAAGGTGGGGGAGGAAGGATCGCATTTAAAGGCGCCAAAATGGAGAGGATAATACAGACAGGCGTGTCGCACGTCAGCTGTCCGTTAACCCCGATCAACGAAACTACCAAAGAACCCCAAATTTAGTTTGACTTGGACGAATATAGGACCGGCAAAGACATTACTTTCCCCGCTGTTTCTTGGATTCTTCCCTTTGGGGACAGTTATGTCTTTTCAAGCCAAAGCAGCAAAGTGGACGCGAAAGAGAGGTCCAGATTTATGTCTTTCCCAATGGCCACACCCCGGCGAAGCGATCCACCGGTCTAAGTCGGTCAGCTAACCGGCCCTTCTTGTTCTTCGCATTCCGTCTTATGCCCTCAACTTCTTCGTAAGGACTTTGGTGCCCCTAAACCCTAGCTCTCACGTCGACCCATCCTAGTCCGGACCATGGGTTGGGCAAGAAGCCCTCTTGCTACCACTTCAACTTGGTGATCCATCATGTTCCTACCAACGGTTTAACAAAAGGGCTAAATATTTTAAGATTCAATGCTTAAAATTTACTCATGTTCATAATAGATCTTTTAAGTTGTTTACATCCTACTACCAATGGTGTCAACCGATCAGATTCGAATCAGATATGTCTTTAATCATATCTGTTTTTTTTAATGATATTCATATATTCAGATTGAAATTCAAATAAAAAAATTATATCTAAATTCAAATCTAATTTTTATATTTATATCTGAAACCGACTGAATTTTGACAATTTTCAAAATTTAATAGCATTAATTACATAATATATGTCTAAAAATGAATCTGATCTGAATCGGTATCCGAATTCGATCGGATGTTTATGTATATCAGAATCCGAATTTGAATCCAATCTATTTATTAAATCTAAATCTGATCTAATTTCTTAATCGAATAATAAACTTTTTATATCTGATTTTCTCGAATTAATTTGATTGGACATCCGATTCAAATCAAAATTCCTACATCCTCCTCACTCCAACAAAAAAAAGACTTGACATTCTAAAGCCATTAAGAAGCCCGGGCGGCTAGGTTGAGTCCCTTCTCTCTCTCGACTTGATTAGATGAACCTGGCTTTTGGTTCACAAGGTGGATGGCGGGACATAGGTGGTATAAACTGAAAAGAAAGGGACGGCAATGACATTCTCTATTTTTAAGATTAAGTAAAGAAAAGAGAAAAATTCCCATTGATCGGGAAGCTGCCTCGCCCCACCTGCCCCTCTTTTGGTGGGATATATTCTCTATAAATATTATCGGAAATTACGTGATGATAGAATTTACTATTTCTGGACAACCTTACGCGAGTCACAGGCCATCTTATCTTTTTGTCTGCGCTTCTTATGTCATACGGAAAAAAGAAAAAAGTTTTACTATTTTTAGAAAAGCAGTTCGCTTATAAACGTTTCAGCAGCGACAAGCTTCTACAATATATATAACTAATCTCCTCAATTTTTGTACTATCTAACAACCTAACAATATAAATATGTTCTTATCTCGGTTTCTATGAGAGAAATATACAAAGTTAATTACTTTTTGAATTTAATAATGTTTGTTAGTAATAAAAAAATGTACGGCCCTTATAATATCAAAATTTTGAAATTAGAATAATCAATGTTTCTCATAAAAACAACATGAATTAAGATAATTTTTTTTTTCCGTTAAAACTTAGTATAGAATGTTCATATGTTATGTAAAAAAATTTCTTACAAGAAATCGACGGGTCCTTGGATATACAGATTTTCCTTCATATTTATATATTACGTGAGCATTGGAAAATAATTATAACAGTTTTATTTTATTTCCTTAAGCTTTAAAAAGTAATTGATGCCATATTATGGAAAATGATTTGAGAGTGACTATACCCTTAGCTGGCAAACCTATGACTCGGATTTGGGTCGGCTGAAGATTGGGTCACCAAGTCAGATACCTGACTTGGCAACTTAAGTTGAGTTAGGTCATAAATTTTTATAGGTGAAGAGGATAACTCTATGGAGATTTTAGGTTTGATTTTTTCATCAATTAAAATTGAATTATATATATATATATATATATACCATCTTCCCGTCTTCGGTATCTGACATGATTGACTTTTGTATCAATCTCGCTTTCACTCTCTTGCTATTGAATATGGTTTGGTAGGTGTAAAGAAATTATGAAAGTACAAAAATAATAGTATGATGGACATTTGCTTAAATATAAAAGTCATTACGTTGTGACAACTATTTTAATAATGAGAAAGATCTCACCCAATTGGTAGGTAAATTGAGAACGTGTATCTCTAAATGCCCATGTATAGTCAAAGATGAACGGCTACGTGCTCGAGGAAAAAAAGGTCATCTTTCTTCTTCCCGATGGTCTTTTCAAAATTTAATAGATGTACTCACCTTGCCGCCTTTTCTTTTATTTATATGCGTGAAACCTCATATCATAATTTTAAGAAGCATGAGATTATAATAAACGTTGTAAGTTTTAATGAATAAAAAAAACTAAATTTGAGTTGCTTTAACTTCTACTCTCTTTGGGCGAATTACAACTTTTATTTTGTGTCGGTGGTGCCCAGGGCCTTTTTGTGGAGCCATATATATATATATATATATATATATATATATATATATATATATATATATATATATATATATATATATATATATATATATAATCATTCTATTGAAAGTTGTTAAAGGATAAGAAATAAAAATTCATCAGCAAAAACATCACGACTTGATTGGTAAAGGTACCATCAACTATTGTTGCGCCTTATATTGTAGCTAACATTTATGTGACGGCTGTTTTATTATTAAACAAATTTTAATTCTTACCCATTTATATATATATATATGTGTGTGCCGACACTTTTAAAGATTTGGATTCCTCAATAGTGAAGTGGGGTCAGAAAAGATTCTTTTTCTAAATTGCAAGATAAACGCTTTTGGAAACCAAGGTTTTTCATGTACCTTCTCAATGGATCTCACCTACTCCGATACTTTTGGGTTCGGATCGAGGCGGCTTAAGTTTTTGAAAATAGAGAGGGATAAGGCTAGTTAGCACCTGACAAACAATTGGGCATGGATCTTTTTCAGATCAATATCTAAATCTGGACTTGGATGCAAATTAAACGCATAACGGATCCGGTTTTCTTTACTGGTGCCAACTAGACAGATCCAGATACCAAGTGGTAACTAGACAAACTTAACCTTGACAGATTCGTATCCTATCCTGAAATCAGACGTTTGAGGAGGGAAAATAAAAGAAAAAAAAAAGCTATTTTAATCTTCATTAAAAAATTTTATTTTTCGTAGGTCAATACTTTTACAAGAATGTCCTTTCATGTATTTTGTGTATTCAGCAAGAGTGGACCAAACCATGCCTTGTTCTCCCTCACTTTATTGAGGTTGTTGCGAGAAAAAAAGACAAAATGAGTGTGAACGAAGGAAAGGCGTGTGGTCTACACTGGCGGCCGTTTAAAATATCCAACATTTTCGAGAACTTATAGCTTAATTTTCTAAAAAAATCAAACACATGGTAGTGCTTCGCTTTTGATCGCCTATGAATAGGGGTGGAGCCAAGTAGGCCAACGGGCATGGATGCTGGCCCCACCTTATTTTTTTTTTAAATATTTACATTTAAATTTTAAACAATTTCATTTACTTTACATAAAAATTTTAAAAAATGATATTTCGGTCCTAATTAAAATTTAAAAACTTTAATTGGATTCGTCTCATGAAGAATTTCTGGATCCAACCCTAAACTATCACTACTTATTCTTGCAAGCAATTGTTTGTGATGTACATGAGATCCCACGTGCCCATGCTACTTAGATCAAAGCATAAGCCAAGTGATGCTTTCGCTCGCCATGTCTGACAGTTCACCTTATTTTCCTTTTAAATACTAACAGTTGTACATGATTGCCTTAATTTTATGAGGAAATCATTCAACTTGAGAGACCTACCAAGCAAATGGCGCTACCGAGAATACTAATGTATTTTATAGATCTACAGAAAGATTGCAGCAGTAGATTCATGAAATACTGAACACAATGTTTTTGTGAATATGCATCAATCTTTAAGACAAATTCATGAAACACTATGTTAGTACCCCCTTTAATCACCCAACGCATATAAGCTCATGGTCAATGTTACCTCAAAGAGTTGGGCTAGCTTAGGCTTATGAAGAAAGTTTGATGGTGGAGGAGATTGAATTTAGATTGGTTGTTGACAATGGCATAGCCACATTGTGACTGGTATAGGCAGTTGCCCACACCAGTCTCTTAAAGGTTTTTTATTTTTAAATAAAAATCTTAAATATTTATTCTTATATATATATATATATATATATATATATATATATGTTCCACCAGATTTGAGTATTTTTAAACAAGTGCCCCTTCAGTAGGGGTGAACACGAGCCGAGTCGAGCCCGAGTTCAGTTAGCTCGAGCTTGGCTCGAGTAATGAAACCTCAAGCTCGACTCAGTTCGAGCTCAATAATAGCTCGACAGAAGCAGCTCGAGTTTGACTCGGCAGTTACGTGTTGAGCTCGAGCTCAACTCGATCAAGGCTCGACAAACTCATTTGAATAGAATTGATATTTACTGTTATGTGTTGAGCTCGAACTTGATTCAATTAAGGCTCGACAAACTCGTAAGCTCATTTGAATATATCGACTTGATTAAGGCTCGAGAAACTCGATTAAGGCTCGTGTTCGACTCGGTAGTCACTTGTTGAGCTCGAACTCAACTCGATTATTTGAACAACTCGACTCATAAAACTCGAGCTCGTCTCGTTAAGCAAATGAGTCGGCTCGAACTCATTTACGATAAATGATACGAGCTTTAACAAGTCGAGCTCGAGTAGCTTGACTTGTTGTTCACCCCTACCCTCTAGCTTATTTTTCTACTGGTTGTTGAACAACCTTAGCATGCTTCATGAGGCCAAACCTTCTTGGCAACAGATGATGAGCGTTGGATTAAGATTCCAATGTTGGGGATTAACATCTGTCATTAAGATGGGCTTCCTCCTATTATGAGGTTTTTCATATTCAAGTTTTGCTATTGCATATTTCATTTATAAATTTAAAGTCAGCCATGATATTTTTCGCATTTAATTTGGTTTTCCCATCACAACTCAATTATTAATCTATTTAAGTTTGGTAATGAGGTTTCCAACATTAGGCTTTCTCATTGTAACATATTTATAAATAACTTGGCCCCATATTTGGGGCATGCTTATTAAATGAGTATCTAAGATTCATTTAATCAACAACAATCATATTAGTTGTATACATAGTCGACTTCTATTTTGTACTTTTCAATCATTTGTAACACATTGATATTTCACCTTTATAGGACTATGTTTGCCTTTTCAATCATTGTTTCAAAATCAATAATTGAATTGAATTGAAAAGCTTAATGGTTTAGTGGATCAAATCAAAATGAGAAAAATTTCTGAATGATGATGACTAATCTAACCGAGTGAGTGCCGCAGCCTTCATTCTCAAGAGGTGGTGAGATCTCCACATGCTTCAACTTGCGTAGGGATTCGACCCCTTTGACAATACAAAAAAATAGAATATGCAAGACGTGCTGCATAACGCATCCCAGTCGCCTGTTTGAAATTGAGCTATGCCCCTCGGAGCTAAGCAAAATTAAAAAAGAAGAAAGTGAAAACGAAAGAACCATTTCAATATAAGAGTGAGAAAGTGTACAACCCATTGCCCAAAAATGAAATTCCAAGGCCTCCCCATATTCTCCCTTCTTCCAGGGTTTTAGGCTGCATCAAGGACCTAGATGGGTACCGTGTATCTTTCAAGGAATGTCGTGATCTCACCATTTGTAGTTACAGGGAAATAACACTCATAGGAATCGAACCGACATTGCACCATGTATGTATCGCTTTCCCGACCAGCTTTACTTAGTTTAATTAGTTGATTAAAGCCTGTTTAGTTTAACTTTAGCGACAATGTTCCAAGTTTTATTAATGATATTGTTGTTCAAGCATTGGCGCTTGGTTCTTTCACCATAGACAATATCCTAATCTGTTCATTTCATTTCTTTGATTCGTGTGTTACTGAAAAGCTCGCCATTTAACTAGAAAGGTATCACGCACCCGCTTTAAGATACTTTGTTCCGGGACCGGAACTTCTCTTTCACGAATCAAACGTCCTTGGAAAGTTAAACTGAAGAACCATTATTAATTCGAACAAGGTCGAGCGTTCTTTTGAGGCGGTTCAATCTTCAAATAATATAATAGAAAAAACAAAAAGTAGGGGAAATGTATTTGACGTGGTTGCAGTTGCGGGGCTCGTTATCTATTTTGTTACTTTGTGGGTCTCGAAAAAATCTGTGGGCAAGAAAGAAAGTTATTGGGAACCGAAAAAATCTGCGGGCTGCCGATCAGACACTGTTGTAACCAGTTCACCGAAACTGTAAGAGTGACGAACGGGGAAATGCAGACGATGTCACGATGGGCTTGAAAACGGTCCACGTCCAAGCGTATCTTCCCTCCACAGTCTACCAAACTTTCCTTTATTAAGCTATCATATAAATGAAGAGAGAGAGAGAAGTGGCCGACAGATCGCTCTCTCTCTCTCTCTCTCTCTTTTGTATGTAGCGTTGTTATGAGCCCACAGTATGTAATTTTATTAAAACAAAAGCAATATACAAATTACAAATTATCAATGTCAATTTTATATTCAATGCAAATAAATTTCTCATGAAAGTGTCGTACTTACCCATGAATTTTTCCATCAATCAATGTCGAAGCCAAGGTATTTTGGTTGAATTGATGTGAGCATTTCACGTAATTTTCGAGTCATCATAATGTTATTTTTCATAAAACTTTTCATAAGCCTCATGTATCTCCTTCATTGCCATGATATATGTATATATATATATATAGTTGTCAATGACGAATTTAAAAATTTGTGACAAAAAATATTATAAATCATTACTAAAACCACCATAAATCATCATTGCATCATAGTAGCTAATATCCATTTAGTAATAGTTTTTTAATGATTTAAGCATATATATATATATATAAGTGTGTGTGTGCACGCGCGCACCAAGTCTAACCAAATTGGGTGCCCGCCCTTGAATAGTTGAATCCGATCTAAGATAATTAAATGAAAAGCAAGTCTTACTTATGGAAAAGATATTTGCATGAATTCATGGCATTTTCATTTTAACGGATTTCATATTCAATATCGTTCCTTAACGAGTCTGGATGCAATCTTTAAACCATTTGATTACTGGATTTGGATTTTGGATTGCAATTGGTGGCGTGATGCATTCGATCCATTGTCCTCACAGTTTGCGTGTAGTAAGGTTAATTTTTTTGCTACCTTAAAAAGTTATTAGTTTTTAGTAATAATTCTTGGGTTTGTGGTTAAATTTGATAATAAATTTGGGAGCAAGTAATGATAAATTTGTTTTGTAAGACCATATTTACCAAAACTTTTGAAATATTACTTTACTTCCAGTTTAGCTGAAGATTTCTAACTTCGGAATTCATAATGCATGAGAGTATTGAAAAGTATTTTATCTTACCATTTAAGACAACAGTTGAAACCTCGTTTATAGGGGCAGAACTAAAAATTTTCATGAAGAGAGCCGAATTAAAGTTTTTAAATTTTTACACAAGCTGATATCATTTTTCAAAAATTTTATATAGGACAAGTAAAATTCTTTTAATTTTACATGTAATTTTTTTAAATTTACTTGTAAATTTTATTTTTTTAAAGGTGAGGCCAGGGCCCATGCAGCCTCCCTTGACTCCGCCTCTGCTCATTTATGCTACACTTCAATTAGGATAGGCATTGGTCCGAGTACTCTACATTGCTTTCCCCTCCCTTCATAAAAATACGGTAAATGACAAGATACTTACTCGAAACAAAACTAGCTGCCTACAAGCCCCTGACCTTCGTGTGTCGCGCTAGGCCACTTAGAATGCAATAATTTCTTACTTAATATGAATAAATTATTAAAAAAATCATGTCAATTTCAAATAAGTAAAAAGCTATGCATAAATGGCAATAATGTGTATAACTTGTGGTCAAAACAATGTGCACCACCCTTTTGAAAAGCAGCATTCTGATCCAACAGTCCTTCCACTCTCCTCTTTTTAGTAAATTATCTCTTGATAAGGGTGAAGTTACTTTCAATGGAGGCAGATTCTCCCTCTTTCCCTCCCTTGGCTGTAGAGATTCATTCACATGGTTTTGAGACCATGGTTTTCTTTGTATACAGAAATTGGGTGCACAGAAAAACAAAGAACTGCTGATTGATTGGAAAAGGAAAAGCCATAGAATCCAAAGAAAGAAACCATTTTAACAACGCCCACAGTTAAAAAGAAAACAGCCATTTAAACTGAGTTTTATTGTAGTATTGGTTAAATTAGAACTTTAAAAATGAAAAAAAAAGTAGATTTTTTTTTCTAAAGTTTACTAAAATACTTATTTCCGGCATGAGCCGCCGTTTACGGATTTGCTTTAAAAAAAACAAAAACAAAAGGTTGACGCTACGCTACAAACCCTCGTCTCCGAACAGAAAGGCAGAGCACACGCCTCCTTGAAAAATATAAAAATAAAGGCGCTCTTATTAGGAAAGAATAAAATAAGACGCAATACAAAAGAAACGTTATAAGAGAGTTTGTTATAATTATCATTATTATGTCAGCTGCCCGAGCCCGACTTTGTGAAAGGCCGGCTCAATGGCCACTCCTGTCCGTTGTGAAAGCAAGAAAAAACAAAAAAAAACTATCAGAAAGTTAAATCCAAGTGGTTTCACCGCTGCTCTTTGAGCTTTGCTGTGAATAAGCATTTGCAATTTTGCGGGCATTCCCAGAAATAGAAGAAGGAGAAGGAGAAGGAGAGATAGCATGCTTCCAACAATCCAACCCTGATTAGATGGCGTGTCCAAGACAAATTAGAAGTGGATTTGATGGACTTCTTATCTTAAAGATAGGTGTCATTTTGGCCTCTTCCTTCTCAAACTCATTGACTCCATTTGGTCAGTCGGCCCAGCTAAGGAAATGTCTTCATTTTCTCTTATCTCTTCCAAAGGGCAAAAACATTTTCAATCTTTACAAAAACAAAAAAGAAAAATCACAGTATCACGATATCCATGTTAAGCCTTTTATACTTCTTTGTATGTTTGATCAGATAAATGAGGAGGATCTTTTTGAGTGGATTTGTTCAACAATGAAAGAACTCGGTTTATTACTATATCAAGACCCTCAAATTTGGCTTCCAAATTTCCATCTTAGTTATTCATAGGGGTGAACATGAGCCGAGTCGAGCCCGAGTATAGTCAGCTCGAACTCGGCTCAACTAATGAAACCTCGAGCTCGAGAATAACTCGATGGAAGCAGTACAAACTCATTTGAATAGAATTGATATTCATTGTCACGGGTTGAGCTTGAGCACGACTTGATTAAGGCTCGACAAACTCGTAAACTCGTTTGAATATATAAACTTGATTAAGACTCGACAAACTCGATTAAGGCTCGAGCTCGACTCAGCAGTTATACGTTGAGCTCGAACTCAACTCGATTATTTGAATGAGTCGATTCATGAACGATCTCGACTTTTTAAGCAAATAACTCGGCTTGAACTCATTTACAAACCGAGCTTTAACGAGTCGAGCTTAAGTAGCTTGACTCATTGTTCACCCCTAGTTATTGAGCTATAAATTCTTAAATTAAGAGAAGCCTAGGAGTACAGATTCTATTGCATATATCTTATCGTTGATCCCATTTCAAATCTTTGTAGTTTGATTTTTATTAAAAAAAGTTAGATGGGATTAGTATTCTGATTCAAATTGGATAATGGAGTTTCATAATTGAACCGGAGCTGATTCAATATCTAAGTGGGATCTGATTAAGAAGCGACTAAGTGCATATACAATGAACTCATGGAAATTCCTGCTTTGTACTAATTAGTCCCATGGATCTCCTTCTTTGAGAAAACAAGTAATTTGCACTTGCTGCTGATAGGGCTGTTCAACAAGTCGAGTAACTTGAGTTTGACTTGTATATGCTAGAAATGAGTCGAGTTCAGGTTAAGAAATGGACTCGCTTAAGCTCGAGCAAGCTCGGCTTTTCTAAGTTCAATTAAGTTTGTGGCAAGAGAATACATAGAGGCGTTTCACAATGTTATCACACAAAACAAGTAGTTCCAATGGGTTTCCTTGTGACTAGCTAGCAAGTGTCAGGTTCAAAGTTTAAATATGGTCATTAAAAAGTGATCATTTTAATAGACTGTTGGGCTAAGCTCTAGCCAAATCTTCCCAACTTGCATTCTCTTCCTAGTGCTTTGTGTTGGCGCACTCGCTTCGCTTTCGCTTCACTTACCGCATCGGAGTTTCCGTATGACTCGACACAGGTCGTTGTTTAGTGTCCACCCACTTCTTCATTCTCTTGGCGGCCCTCTCCTGACATGCCTTGGCAAAGTCAGTTTTAGCTATACCAAGACGAGTTTGAGTGTTCTTAAGCTTGAGCTAGTTAACTCTAGCTTGCTCAAGCTCGAGTCGGCTCAAGCTCAAGTTAGTTAACTCAAGCTCGAGTTGTGTCGTTTGAGATTCGATTTGAGCTAGCCCAACTCAGCTTGAACTCGACTCATGAACGGCTCTATCTCCTTCTATCTCCTCGGGCGGAAACAGGCCCCTTCACTCCACCCCTTATTTAGGGGGAGAGAGTTTTGGAGGAGCTGTCATGAACAGTCAAACAAGAAAGAAAGAAAGAAAAAATTTTCAACAAAAAACTTAAAGATTTGGCTGATCATACTTTATAATATTGTCAACCACGCACCAGCTTTGTACCATCAATCAAAACCAATTTTCAATCAAATAACTAGATACATTTAGTAAAGGCATTTCAAATTCTTTAGTTTATTTGCATTGGTCTCTTCAAATATAATCAATAATGCTAATACATGCTCAACAACATCAAAACAAATTAGTTTTACTATCTAAATTAGTTAAATGAACGCTCTTTTCTTTATGAATATTGCTAGAAAGTTATCCAAGAAAAACCTACATGTCTTTACTAGGGTAGGTACTTGATAGTTTCATTTTGGAAAGGTAAAAGCTAGTAGTTTCTTTTACTAACTTGGCAATTAATTCGACAGCAATAGTCTTATAAATCTATTGATTTATCACTTAAAAAACATAAGTATGTTTTTAACAATATCGAAAACTAGTTAATTTTTTTATCTCAAAAAATAAAAAAGAACAAGATGGAGCTAAGGCTTGTTCTTTAAACAACTCATCCACAAACCAACCTCAAGCTTCTGCTCCACCTCTCATCAATGAACTATACGTTTTATATCGTTTAACTGCTTGTACCACACACACACACACACACACACACACACATATATATATATATATATATATATATATATATATATATATATAGAGAGAGAGAGAGAGAGAGAGAGAGAGAGGGAGAGAGAGAGAGAGAGAGGTAGGCATCAGTGTGTTAGACCTATAAGAAATCATCTTGATCATTGATCATTTCAAGCTTGATGGTCCAGGAAAAATCAAAAAGAAAAGTGAGATAAAATATTTTAGTTGTCTACCATTAGTTAACAACTTTTTTTTCGTGGTTTTTACTCAACTATCCATATTAAAAAGATCAACAGACAAAATGATTTCTTAGGGCCCGTTTGATGGGCGGGTAAAATTCTGTGGGGAGGGGAAAATCTGTACGGGCGGGTGAAATTTCACCCGCCTGATTGAAAACCCAACAAACAGGGTGAAATTTCACCCGCTCAACGCAAAAGGGAGCAGGCGAAATTTCACCCGCTCGAAAGTCCGAGCTCTCAGCTCGGACTTTCCAGCGGGTGAAATTTCACCCCGCTCGACTTCCTCCGCAGCTCTTCCTCCTTCGCATTCTCACTTCTCACCGTCGCTCACCCCGCTCGACTGCCGGCTCTCACCGTCGCTCACTGCGCTCGACGGCCGTTCTCACCATCGCTCACCCCGCTGGACTGCTGCTCTCACCATCGCTGCTCCGCCATCGCAGCTCCCCTCCTCGGGCCGAGCCATTTCCAACAGAAGGCCTTTCTTCCCCACCAAGCCTCCCATGCGTCCTCAGCAACCGAATCCAGAGGTTATGCGGTTGAGAGAGGCATTGTCAATGGCGGGCCATGGTTAGCCGGATTGGAATGGTGGGCGGCAGCTGAGGTTATGGGGTTGAGAGAAGCGCTGTCAATGGCGGGCCACGATTCGCCGGTGGATTGGAATGGTGGGCAGCCGCTGAGGTTCTGGTTCTGCTGCTGAATGAGGCGATGGCTTCATGATGCCGTTTTGGGGGAAATTGAGCATGGCAGAGGGTTTTAGCTCACAACACTGTTAAAACCTTCATAATGATGAATTTCTGCATCTTGCTTTATCCTATCTTTGAGAATGATGAATCCATGTCCTGAATTATTTATGTTTTTCTTTAGTGCTCTACGAGAATGGCTTGCTATGCAGAATAATTGGAACTTGTTGGAAAATAGCCAAATGCTTCAATTTTACAAAGAGAACTGTGTTATGGTTTTATAATTTNGACTTCCATTTACAATGTAATGGGTTTTATAATTTTAGACTTCATATCATATTGAGGTTATCAGGATAGGGAACTCAACTGGGTTTTCATGCTTGATTGCAACCTCAATTCGTTGTTAAATAAATAGGCCATTCCATTGGTTGTGCGTCTAGAATTTGGTTTTAGATTACCAAAAAAATAAACCATGATTGTCTGCACAGGTTATATAAACAAGGAAGAAATTAAGGAAGAGAAGGAAAAAAAAACAACTACTACTAACACTCTTAAAAAAAATCTCTCAAATTTTTTACCCTGTGCATCAAACAGGGTTAATTTTATCACGTTAAATTCTACCATGTCATCAAACAGGACCTCAGATTGGAAGAGGGAGAAATTTCATCCTGTAAATTTTTCCAGAAAAATTTACCATGGTAAATTTACCACGTTAAATTCTTCTTGTGCGTCAAACAGGCCCTTAAGGATTTACCACCCAACTATACGATACCTACCATTTTTTTTTGTCCCTATAACGCAACGTGCAGTATAGGCACCACCGCTATTACTCCATTAACGTCAAGTCAGCGTCACACCATGGTTGGCAGAAGCGGAGCCACATGGTGGCTTGGCTAGTGTAGGCAGTTGCCCGCACCAGCCTCACAAACTTACTTAATAATTTCATATCAGCCAAAATTTCTGGCTCTGCTAGTGATGGTTGGCCTTTGAATCTTTTCTTTGTAGCAACAACGCCTCCCTCGAGTGGCACCTTCCTTTTGTGGAGGGTCCCGTCCACTCCACAATTTCCTCGATGCTCATCCCTTTCTAGCTGTCAACGCTATCTCAAACAACACCGTTGGATCGATTGCAGTAAATGAAAAGGGGAAACACCAAAAATAGAGACAAGAAGCATGAAAATCAGCATCCAACAAAACTTGAAAAGCAAAGATCGAAGGAAGAACACCACTTGAACCACTCAAACGGTATTATAGAAATTGTAGTGTGTACGTGTTTCATGAAAACAACGTCCATCTTCCGGATTGATCTCCACGTCCCAAAAGTCTTGTTCTAAGAAAAAGAAAGAATCCACAACTTGTGGATGTGGATCGAGCTTGAAATCGCTAAAGACTGATCATCCAGAAAAATTTCAGTTTATAAAATCTTATCTTTTATGTTTTTGAAAGACATGAGGCCGAAGTTGATTGCCTACAGACATGCATGGTTTCCAGCGATTGTGAATTGCAGGCAATGCACCAGTGGCAGAGCTAGAAGGTTTTAGTAGGAGCAATGATCCATATTATTATTGCAATGGATTGGGTGCATTTTGAGCTACAGAGTATTAGCCTCGGTTTGGTCTGGGCATCCGATATGGTTAGGCTTGAGTCTGACACACAATAATAAAACTTTTATAAAAGTTTATACAGGTGGGCAGTTGCCCACTCCAGCCCCATAGTGGCTCTGCTATTACCATGCACACACTTATGACCTATGGCGAGATACATAGAGGCTAGTGTGAGCTGGAAGAGCTTGTAATTACACTGCAATGACTCAAAATTTGTATAAGATGCTTAGACCAGAATTTGTGACTCAAGTGCCTTTTAACTAAAAAATCCTCAAGTTTATCACCTGTGCAGACAGACACACACGCATACGATACACACACATACACACACCGAATAGACAAGTGTGTAGTTGAGATAAGTCTGACTTCTCAGACTCATCTTCACAGGATAAGGCAGAACACTCGTAGCATAAGTATTTTGAGATTGAGTCTGGTGTCCTGGTCCACACCATGCACGAATGAGATGGCCACAAGATGTCATGGACTTTTAGTGGATGCATCTTCTCTTTGATCTCAGATTAGTGAACAAGGAGATGGTTCCTAGCACCAACGTCAAGTGTTCAGTAAAAATCACCTTTTCTATTGGGAGATCCACTCTACCACGACAATCAGTTAAAACGTGGGCGGTTAACAAGAGGCAAAGCCATCCCCTTCTTCTTGTTCCCATGTTCAGGCTAG
Source organism: Nymphaea thermarum (assembly GCA_011799765.1). NCBI lineage: Eukaryota > Viridiplantae > Streptophyta > Magnoliopsida > Nymphaeales > Nymphaeaceae > Nymphaea > Nymphaea thermarum. The sequence goes on along the minus strand of JAANDH010000203.1, from coordinate 52,259 downwards.
CTTTGGGACCTAAATGATCGTATGATACACATTTCAACTTGAGTGTTGTGTATGCCACTGTTTGAAGTTCAAAAGAACAATATTCACGAGAATCGAACTGAGAACATGTTACCAGTACAAAATGAGACCAACCAGTTATGCTATGCCCCTTAGGACTAATGTAGTAAAGTTTGGAGTCCAAATGAGAAGATGCCTCACAACACATTTTACATGGGCGAAATAATACACGATTTAGAAGCTTGGAAAGGATGCTTGCTCAAATTATACCTGCCAACTTAATGAACAAGACATTAGATTATTTATTTGCCGAACTTGGACTACCTCGCATTGCACATAAGGGGGGAAGGAAGGTTGAGTGTCACAATTGCAAGGAAATCATCTTGAACCATAAAACGCCGACGGACTAGTACAAATCAGTCCCAGTCACACACGGGACACAATGACCAGAAGAAAGCCCCTATGGCAAATTAAGCAAGGACCAACGTCTCAGGACCCCATATTTTATGTGAATGAAACGATACAGATTACAGCCCCGCGAAATCTGGGAACAGCAAAACAGCATCACCACCAACGACAGGAAGAAGCAACACCGACCGGAAAAGAGTCATGTGGTCTCCATGTCTCTGCCCGGCAATAAAATCTAAAAGGCATTTTCCCAGCATTGCAGATTCCAAAATTAGAGGTGATGGAGATTTTTGCTTTTATATATGATTCCCAAAAGATAAGGTCAGACCTCATGAGGTATAGGTAGCTGGTCGGGCTGTGGACATGTAAAGAGGAAGGTTTATGGTTTGATTCTCGTAAACACTAAGTCTCTGTATATATCTTAAGTAATGCAGTGCAATATATAAATTGGACTTGTAAAAAGACAGGCTTCTAATTCGATTCTCGTAAACATTGAGTCTCTGTATATATCTTAAGTGATGCGGTGTGGTATGTAAGTTGAAGGTGCACCGTTGTCATCAATGCCATTATGACATTGATGCAGCTCAAGGTGTAGGAGAAATGGAGGAGCCTTCTAACTTTTTTTTTCGGGTGATTGGTTGTTAACATTTTGCTCATTCAAATAACGTCAACCAGAAAAATCTTTGAAAGAGACCAAGATGCCAACAAAATCCCATAACAACAAAAACCAAATAAATCTGAGCAAGAAAAAACCAAGATACAACTGATGGAAATTCTATACAACTGATGTCAACCTTCTATACCGATCTCTAGAGCCACATCCGTGCAGCAAAGACTGGTGGTTCTAAAAATTTTTGCTCACTGGGTGACCGATACCATTAGAAATTACAAGCTGATTCAGATTCCTCGTTCCCTTGATTATAGGGACTAATAAGCGGATGCATATATAGACTGCAAAGAAATCAGACTAAAGCAAAGGGCGGCCGCTGGAAAAAGCTAACATCTATGATGCTCAACCAGTGTATTTTGTGCCAGGAATTACAGTGTGTCCCTTTCTTCTGATCATCTGCTCTTTCTTCTTCAACAGTTATTCACGTCCTTTTCCTTCGTTACTTTTTGCTTCTTCCACGGTCTCAGTCTATCAGCAACACTAACCCATAACAGAAAAAATTGCACAAATATTCTCTTTAAAACGCACAATTTGGGCATAAAAATCCAAGGAACAAAAGCCAAACTGAATCGGTGTGGTATACAACAATCCATACACAATGAGAATTCTCACCACCAAGTATTTGATTCTCCATAACAAGCATCAACCAACGAGTACTCTATGTTAAATTAGAAAGAAGCTGAAAGTTTGATTTTCTCGAAGATATGCTCTTAGCCAAATCTGAAAGACTTAACCAAAGTGCATCAGCCTCGAGGATCCATTCAATTCCAATTTCTTCTTTCAATTGTGTAATTGCAGAAGCATTCACTGAAAAAAATATATATATATATAAAAGCTTGCAGACTAGCAAGCTAAGTAATTATAGATTATATAAAAGGACAATTTTCATTGATCTAATGGCAGGTATGTTCAGCTAAACTTATCGAGTTTACCTTGTCACTAGGATTGGCCTTTCTGCCATCGCTCTGGCACTTTTGGTGGCACTAGATTAGCACCAGAGCTGTTCTTGGCTGGCGCTTTTTTGCGCCCCGGAGCAGAACACGATTATCCTAGCGGTGAAGGAGCAGAATTTGAACAAACTTTCCAGCAAGATGCACTTGTGCTTTCCCACATATAGGTATCTTTTCACTTATTCTGTGCTAAATTCATTAACTTAGTTGACAAAATCGGATGCCTATACAATTAGATTTCGTAATTCATATAAGCATGTAAGCTACATGCAGCTCATACAAATTCTGCCAAGTTTATTTCCACTTCTCAAAATGAAAGATATTCACATTTAATAGCACCACTTTTTAATGGTAGAGTGATAGGAGAGAATGAGCCTCGGTACGATCAGAACTTTACTTGTTCTGTGGATGGAGGTCGCAACCCCGGACTGGAAGTTGGCCGCCAGAGGTAACCAAAGATAGTGCAATATCTTTCCTGCAGTCTAAGCAGAAAACTTTTCTGCTAGAAAGATGTTGCAGTATATGAAGAAAACAAAGAGGATGGAGCAATCTTCTTGTATAGTGGTACTGTTTGTGAGGATTTGTTCTTTTCCTTATTTTCAGATGCCCAATTTTTGACGAATGGTTTCTGGAAAGGACAAAGGGACCGGCTTCAGGCAGGCTCCAAGTAATGTGGTTGCTTGATTTCAATTCCAAAAACCTCCGAGACTCTAAAAAGAGTCTGTGATCGCAATGAAGAGAATCTGAAGAAGTCATTTTACACTATTGTGCCTTCATCATGTCAAAGTTGCCCCACGATTCGTAATCCGGAGAAGCAAGGTCGGGCAAAATATTGTGGAAAAGAAGTGCATTTTCTCAAGGACTTAAATTTTTCGTTTACAGTACAAATTTCAAATCCTTGTTGGTGCAACCCGTCAAGTCTTTCTTTTCCTGTTTAATCCTCAACTATGTACATAGTTCTACAATGAATATTGAATAAAACTAATAAGAAAAAGAAACAGCTCTGCTCATTCAATACCAGCTTTTTGAATTTTCTTATTTTATCGCACATGAAATGGTAAATGAAAAAAAAAAAAACTCACGGTGGTATCTGAACTTCGTTCATGAGAGAAACAAGCAGTAATGGGTTTTTAATTTTGAGAAGATTTTTCATCTCAAAATCTTGTATCTGAATCGAGATGGGGCTGTCGATCCAAAGGCCTGGTGAAGGCCCAATTGACTTTGCTCCATTCAACTGGCTCTGGCTTACAAGGGTCACTCCCAGAACAAGAAAGACAAACAAACTTTGACTCTAATCTAATCAAAGCAATCTCTCCGTTCATTTCAGATGAGACTTCCTACTGATCAAGACATTCACTAAGTAAGTGAGTTTCCCAGTCAGTTATTAGCTTGATGAATAACAAATTATGGAGTTTATAAACTAAACGTTTCCCACTTAGCTACTAACTTCATGAATGAACCCCATTTATCAGCAAGCTAGAATTAGAAAGAAATCCATAAAGAATCGAATATCCAAACCCAATTTGGGTCCCGAGTCTCATCCAAAGGGGAGAAATTTCTTTAGTCCTGTATTGAAAGATTTTGGGCAGTGAAGGCGAGTGGGATGACAATAAAAGAAGAGGAAGGGGCACAGTGATAATCATACCTTTCTCGGCCTTTTGGCTAAGATCAAGTGTAGTATCTGTTCTTATCAGTTTAATATCTGATACGTGGTTCATGTGACCACACGATATTAAATTAATTTCTTGTGGGGGAGGTTGGCCACCACCAGTAGCTTGCTATTGGGGTCTCCTCGAGCGTCGCCCATGCGTTGCACTATTGGACGGGCCAGGCGCGCCCCTACCAAACCTTCAAATGAAATTTTGGTCTTTTTAAATAAGTCATTCTTTGTTGATTGTTTATTCGTAGATGAAGATTAGGACATATTACTACCTAATTAAAGGTTTATCGACCTATTACTGAAGGTGTGAGCTTTGGTCTTACTACCAGCTGAGTTTAATAGTTTTAGCACCAATTTTAAATATAGATCAACCGCATGCTGTATTGATGTTGATTAATGTGGGATTAGCTATAATCAAAATGTAGATGTAGCTTAAAGCAGAGCATTACGAACGATATTGGCAAAGTTCCAAAATGAACAAAGCATGAACAACGCTTTGCCTTCTTCTATGTGCCTCTGTACGTCAAGGTTGGCAAATGCTAAAATCTATGATGCTCAACCAGTGTATTTTGTGCCAGGAATTACAGTGTGTCCCTTTCTTCTGATCATCTGCTCTTTCTTCTTCAACAGCTATTCACGTCCTTTTCCTTCGTTATTTTCTGCTTCTTCCACGGTCTCTGTCTATCAGCAACACTGACCCATAACAGAAAAAATTGCACAAATATTCTCTTTAACGCACAATTTGGGCATAAACATCCAAGGAACAAAAGCCAAACTGAATCATCTCGAAAGCGTGTGGTATACAACTATCCATACACAGTGAGAATTCTCACCACCATGTATTTGATTTTCCATAACAAGCATCAACCAACGAGTACTCTATGCTAAATTAGAAAGATCCTGAAAGTTTTATCTTTTGATGTTCTCCAAGACATGCTCTTAGCCAAATCTGAACTACTTAGTCAAAGTGCACCAGACTCGAGGATCTATTCAATTCCAATTTCTCCTTTAAATTGTGTATTTGCATAAGCATTCACTGAAAAAAATAAAAAGTTTGCTGATTACCAAGCTAAGTAATTATAGATTATGTAAAAGTACAATTTTCTTTGATCTAATGACTAATATGTTCCATTGTCACATAAAGGTATATTATTCGAAAAAAACGCTTATAATACATGAGAAATAAGTCAGCCGTATAAAACGGTAATTAGATGCATCAGTTTTAAGAAAACACCAGAAAATAAAAAAAAATGTCAAAAAAACACATTATAATTTTTATTTTTTTATAATTTTTAGGATTTATTAAATGTTTACAATATTTTAAAAATTTGCCAAGATTTTTTTTAGATAAATAACTTGCTCATTCTAGGCTTCCCCTCAAGTTTTGGGACTTTGCCTTTCTTACAGCTGCATTTATTATTAACTGTCTGTCATCACTTGTTACGAACATGAAAAGTCCATTTTAGCTTCTCTTTAACCAAATCTCTGACTATGCCATTCTTAAAACCTTTGGATGTTCCTGCTACCCTCATCTTCGTCCTTACAATACTCACAAATTACAATATTGTAGCACCAAATGCATATTTCTTGGCAATAGCACCATGCATAAAGGCTATCTTTGCTTGAATTCTTCCACTTCAAGACTCTACATTTGTCGTAACGTCATTTTTTGATGAGAATGTTTTTCCTTATAAATCCATATCGGCCACCAAACCTGAGCCGCCATTTTCTTCAATATCTCCACCAATGGAGATTCATCTCCCCAATACAGCCTGGTCACCATCACCATCACCACCATCCATTTCTCCACATGAACCCGCCATTCCCGCACCAACACCACCTTCCCCTTGACCACCCTCTGCCGTCACACTATCCTTACCAAATGTATCGCCTCCTCCAGCCCCCAAGACTCACTCCATGATCACTTGCCTCCAAACTAAATCCATTAAGCCCAACCCCCCTTACATTACTCACCTTATCAAGTTGGCTTTAGAAATTGAACCCAAAACTTTTACCCAAGCTTCTAAACTCTCCCATTGGCACAATGCCATGCTTGAGGAATATAATGCTTTGATGAAAAATAACACTTGGATTCTAGTTCCTCCATCTCCCTCTCACAATATTGTTGGTAATAAATGGGTCTATCGTATCAAGGGGAAAGCAGATGGCAGTATAGACAGATATAAAGTTCATCTTGTGGCCACAAGGTATACACAGGAATCTGACATTTATTATTTTAAAACTTTTAGCCATGTGATTAACCCACCATGATTCGAATTGTTCTTACTCTTGCTGTTTCACACAATTGGGTGGTTCGCCAGTTAGATGTCAGTAATGCATTCTTATAGGGGATTTTATCTGAAGATGTTTATATGTTACAACCTCAAGGCTTTGTCAACACTCAATATCCACATTATGTATGCAAGTTACAGAAACCTCTTTATGGACTTAAGCAAGCACCTCGAGCTTGGTTTCAATGCCTTAGTTCCTTTCTCATTTCAAACAGGTTCCTTGCCTCCAAGATTGACACTTCACTATTTCTCAAATTTATGGGCTCTCATTCAATCTTTATTTTTATTTATGTTGATGACATATTGATCACTGGAAGCTGCCCTGCCACCATTCATCAGCTTATATGTCAAATGGGTTGTGCATTCTCTATAAAAGATCCTGGGCATCTACATTATTTTATTGGAGTTGAAGCACAGTTAACACCTCAAAGTTAACACCTCAAAGACTCTTTCTTTCTCAACGCCAATATATGCAAGACCTTCTCAAGCAAAGCGCTGTGGTTGATGTCATGCCCCTTCGTTCGCCTTTAGCTATTGGAGAAAAGTTATCTAAGTTTGATGGCATGCCACTACTTGATCCTACTCCATATCGCCAAATTGTTGGTGCTCTCCAGTATGGTACACCTAGCAGACCCGATCTTGCTTATGCTACCAATAAGGTCTGTCAGTTTACGCAAGCTCCTACCACTATTCATTGGGCTGCCACCAAACGCATACTTTGTTACATTAAGCACACTCTTCATCTTCGGTTTCTTATTCCGCCATTCTTGCACCTTCCTCTTACAACATATTCTGATGCCGATTGGGTTGGGAATCCTGATGATCGAAGATCTACTACCAGCTTTGTCATCTTCCTTGGAGATTCCTTGGTTTCGTGGTCTGCAAAGAAGCAAAATACTGTTGCTTGCTCAAGTACTGAGGCAGAATACCGAGCGTTGGCCTCCACTGTCACAAAAGTTCTCTCCATATCATATTTTTTACAAAAACTTCCTCAACCTCTTTCCACCATTCCCCGGCTCTTATGTGATAATATGGGTGTTGTTCAATTGACTGCCTATCCGGTTTTTCACCAACCCACTAAGCATATTGAAGTCGATATTCATTTCATCTGGGACCATAGGCAAAATCATGGTCTTACAGTTCATCATGTTCCTGCTACTAACCAACTTGCTAATACAATGACCAAGCCCCTTGCTCGCTCACTATTTGAATCCATTCGTGTCAAGCTTAACGTCCTTCCTAGGCCATTCTGCTTGAGGGGCAGTATTGAAGATAACGCTCAAGGCAAGACTGTTGCTGGCAAAACCATTGCCTCTTCTGTTGATCAAAAGATTAGGAAAGGAAATCACAGGTGTAACCAACAATATCATCAAGATATTGATGCTAATCAAGATCCTAAAAATCCGGAAATGGATGACCCTTGTATTCCTTTAAATGGAGGTGAAGGTCAATCTCAATGGCTTTGGATTCAGGCAAGTGTCTAGTATTTTTGGACAAATTTGTAGATTTTTTGGACACTCCTATGAAAAAATACAGAATTTACAAGTGCCACAAGTCTTTACGACTACAAAAACACAGTAGGCGAATGGGTCTTTTCTATCTGCCAGAGACCAGGATATTAGCCTGTGGTTGTCTTGATTTTTTTTCATTCAAAATGGCTGAAAACAATGCCAATCATGCATCAAAGTCTGCTACACCAAACACATCTCAAACTATAGGTCAGATTTTTCCAGTTCTTCCTGTGCCTACAAATTTTCAGTATCTGCTCTCCATTAAGCTTGCGTTGGAAAATTATTTGATTTGGGAATCTCAGTTTACACATCTCTTTAAGAGTTATAATCTCACGGGTTCATAGATGTTAAACAACCATATCCATCTGAATGGATTGATGACAACTATGGCTTAAAACATCGCAATCCAAAATATGATGAATGATATAGATTAGATCAACTTTTACTATGTTGGATTCTTTCATCTTTAACTGATCTTGTTCGTAGTCATGTTGTGAGAATTTCTGCCTCTCATGAATTGTGGAATGCCCTCAAGCGTATGTATGTTGCTCGCTCAAGAGCTAGAATCCAGCAATTGAAAAACCAACTTCAGAACTTAAGAAAAGGAACCGAAACTATTAAGGAATATTTCTACCGAGCAAAAAGTATTGCTCACCAATTAGCACTTGCATCCAAACTAGTGGAGGATGATGATTTAATCACTTGCATCATGACTGGTTTACCTTCAGGAGAATATGAGTCTCTTAGAACTGCATTGAACACTAGGGTCGATCCTATTAATATGGAAGACTTGCTTGCTATGTTGCTTATTCATGAGGCGCAATTGGATGAAGCTGATAATCTCCCTATTGGAACTCTATGAGCAAATTTTACTATGAAACACCAAAATTTTGGTCGCAATCGTTTTAAGCATAACAGAGGTTACAATAAAACTCAAGATCATTCTTCAGAAAATCAGGGTGGATCTTGTTTTGCTTGTGAAAATAATGGTCATATTGCTGCGAATTGCCCCACAGTTTTTCAGCATCTCGTGAGCCTGACCACGGTGCATTGAAGTTCCAAATATATAAAATGTAGAAATTTGATGATGCTCCATCTATTGAAGCACATACCGCTGATGTCTATGGGTCATTGGATCATGGAGGATTGTACCCTGACTCTAGAGTCACCCATCATGTTATGCCAGATTTCAACAACTTGACAATCTAATCCAACTACAATGGAGGAGATCAAGTTCGCATCCGAAATGGCCAAGGTTTGAACATTAATCACATTGGTACCTCTTTTTTCTCTCATCTTGACTCCAAGTTTATAATGGTAGTATTTTACATGTGTCATCTATCACCAAAAATCTGCTTTCAGTACACAAGTTTACAAAAGATAATGATATGTTGCTTCAATTTCACTAGCAAGTTTGTTATGTTAAGGATGCCAAGACAGGACATGTTATTTTCAAGGGAAACAATGAGCGCGGGCTCTACAAGCTGCACGTGGAGATATTGGGCATCAACCAACAACTTTAATTGGTGAACGAATTACACGACAAAAATGGCATGAGCGATTTGGGAATCCTTCCATGAAAATCGTGCAACATGTCCTTAGTAAATATGAGCTTCCTTCTAGTTTCAATAAATTTGACTCTTTGTGTGAAGCATGTCAAATGGGGAAGAGTCACATTTTACCTTTTTCTAGTTCAACTCATGAAATAAATGGACCATTAGATGTTATATATTTTTTTAAGTTTGGGGCACTGTGCCCATTGTTTGATATTATTATTATGTTAATTTTGTTGATGGATATTCAAGGTTCACTTGGTTATTTATTATTAAAAGAAAATATGAAGTTTTGACTATTTTTTGAGACTTTCAAAAACTTGTTGAGAGACAATTTTGGCGACCCAAAAAGGCCTTTTAAAGTGATTGGAGAGGGGAATATAGATCCCTATCCACTTACTAAAAGTCATGTGGAATTGATCATCACACTTCATGTCCTCACACTCATTAACAAAATGGGAAAGTGGAACGAAAACATCGTCACATAGTAGAGACAGGTCTCACCTTACTTGCTCATTCTAGCCTTCCTCTCAAGTTTTTGGATTTTGCCTTTCTTACAGTTGCATTTCTTATTAACCATCTGTTGTTACAAACATGAAAAATCCATTTCAGCTTCTCTTTAACCAAATCCCGGACTATGTCTTTCTTAAAACCTTTGGATGTGTCTGCTGCCCTCATCTTCATCCTTACAATACTCATAAATTACAAAGCTCCAAGTGCATATTTCTTCGCTATAGCACCACACATAAAGGCTATCTTTGCGTGAATTCTTTCACTTCAAGACTCTACATTTGCCGTAAATTCATTTTTTATGAGAATATTTTTCCTCATAAATCCATACCTGCCCGCAAACCTGAGCCGCCGTCTTCTTCAATCTCTCCACCAATGGAAATTTCTCTCCCCATTACATCCTAGACACCATCATCCATTTCTCCACATGAACCAGCCATTTCTCTATCCCATTGCAGCTCACTCAAATTGTGCCAAGTTTGGTTTCCACTTCTCAAAATGAAAGACATTCACATTTAATAGCACCATTTTTTAACTGTGGAGTGATAGGAGAGATTGGGCATAGGCACAATCAGAACATTACTTATCCTGTGGAAAGAGGTCACAACCCGGGACTGCAAGTTGGTCGCCAGATGTCCCCAAAGATAGTGCAATATGTTTCCAGCAGTGTAAGCAGAAAACGTTTCTGCAAGAAAGATGTTGCAGTATATGAAGACAACAGAGAGGATCGAGCAATATTTTTGTATAGTGGTACTGTTTACGAAGATTTAGCTTATGATATTAGTTCTTTTCCTCATTTTCAGATGCCCCAATTTTTTACGAATGGTTTCTGAAAATGACGAAGAGACCGACTTCACGCAGGCTCCAAGTAATGGTTGCTTGATTTCAATTCCAAAGACCTCCGAGACTCTAAAAGATCCGAAGATGTCCTTTCACGCACTTGCGTCTTCATCATGTCAAAGTTGCCCCACGATTCATACTCCGAAGAAGATTGAGAAGAAACAAGAGATAATGGGTTTTTAATTTTGAGAAGATTTTTCATCTCAAAATCTTGTATCCGAATCGAGATGGGGCTATCGATCCAAAGGGCTGGTGATGGCCCAATTGGCTTCGCTCCATTCAACCGCTCTGGCTTACAAGGGTCACTGCCAGAACAAGAAATAACAAACAAACTTTGACTCTAATCTAATCAAAGCAATCTCTCAGTTCATTTCACATGAGACTTCCTATTGATCAAGAGATTCACTTAGTTATTGGCTTGATGAATAACAAATTGTGGAGTTTATAAACTAAACGTGTTTCCCACTTAGCTACGAACTTCATGAATGAACCCCATTTATCTGCAAGCTGGAATTAGAAAGAAATCCAGAAAGAATCGAAGATCCAAACCCAATTTGGGGCCCGAGTCTCATCCAAAGAGGAGCAATTTCTTTAGTCCTGTATCAAAAGATTTTGGACGGTGCAGGCCAGTGAGATGAGTATAAAAGAAAATGAAGGGGAACAGTGAAAATCATACCTTTCTCGGCCTTTTGGCTAAGATCAAGTGTAGTATCTGTTCTTATCAGTTTAATATCTGATACGTGGTCCATGTGACCACACGATATTAAATTAATTTCTTGTGGGGGAGGTTGGCCACCACCGGTAGCTTGCTGCCGGTGCCTCCTCGGGCGTCGCCCTTGCGTTGCACTACTGCTTGGGCCTGGCGCTCCCCTACCAATATCTAATTAAAGGTTTATCGACCTATTACTGAAGATCTGAGCTTTGGTCTTACTACCTATTCCAAAGCTAGTTTCCAACAACCTTTGTTTCCAACAGCATTTGTGGTTTTAATAAAATATAAAAAGCTTTGAATGAATAAGCAGCTGTGTTTAATAGTTTTAGCACCAATTTTAAATATAGATCAACCGCATGCTAAATGAAGAGTTGAAGGCTGAGGCATATTTAAAAGAAATCAGGATATTTGTGATTGATGCTGGTCAATGTGGGATTAGCTATAATCAAAATGTAGATGTAGCTTAAAGCAGAGCATTAAAAACGATATTGGCAAAGTTCCAAAATGAACAAAGAATCAAAAACAGTTTGCCTTCTTCCATGTGCCTCGGTTGGCCATCTGTCTCATGTCTGTCCTCCACACAGGCCATTACTTATTATTCCTTCAATCAAGGTCTGCCCCTTCTGGAAGACCAAGCATGTGTAGTGGATCTCCTCCATGGATCGAGTCAGATATTAGCCCTCTGGCTGGTTTCGATGTGGGTCGGTGCTCCGTAGCCTTCTGTTGATAGGCCCCTGTGTCATCCTCGTACACTTATAATTTACTTGGACGTATGCTGGGGACTACTGGTGCAGGCCGTGCTTAATTTGATGGATGATGGCAATATTTATTAAAATAATTGGTAACTCTCAAACAATTTGCATTTTAAACAAACTTAGTCCCTTCAAATTTTAAGCATGACATGTAATACTCTCAACTTTCCAACACATTTTGGTTTATCTAAGAAGCACATTTAAGCATGAAAATTTTATTTTTAACATACTTCTATTAAATTATTATAAAAATAGCATTTTAGGATTATGTTATTAACAAAAAAAGGTGAAACTTAAAAAGTAGCTGGAGTTCACTTTTTGACATTGTTTAGTAAGTGGACACCAAAAAAACAAAAACTGTGGAGTAGATTAATTTTGTTCCATATTTCGATCACAAGCATTTTACTTTCACAGTCGTTTCAAGGTAATTAATTAGCAACAATGGCACAATATCTTCTTCTTCCCCCTCCTTTGAGTGGTTGTAGTTGCTTTCATATTCGGATTCTATGTTGAAGCCAACTGTTTCTGATATGGGCCACTGAAACTTGGCCTTCAAGGACAACAACGTCGAGAGTCCTATGAAGTTTTGAGGAGAAAGCTAATGGATTTGAGGGCATTGCATATTGTTGTTGATGACCATGTTACATCCATAAATCTTCAACATCTGAGTTGGTGTACTGCTGGCTATTCTTGACTCCTAGAAAGCCTATTGAACAAACCATTGGTCAAGCTATGTCAAGCGGCTGGCTAGTGAGCATGGCACCGAGCTAAGGAAATTGGGGATATTGTCAAAATGGGGAGAGTTGCAATGAAGGATCTGTTTAGACTAATGCTAAGAATAGATAACAGGGCTTAGCACTCAGCATCATGCAAACTGAAGATAACTAGTTCTCCTGATGTGAAGGAGAAAGAGCTGGCATGTAGTGATGTGCTTTAAGTAAAGAGGTTGTTAGTTGAAACTGCTTAGCAATTGTTATGATCATTGTATCTATTTAAAATCCATGGAATGGAACCTCTCGTATACAGAGAGGGAAATATTTTTTTGTGGATGTAGGTGAAACTCTTCACCGAACCACATTATTTTCTGCTTGTGCCTCTATGTTTTCATGGTATCAAAGCTATTACCTGGAGCATTACATTGAGTTTTATTATGCATTCTCTTTTTTGTCATCATGTATCCACGGCTTCAAGCTTATCCATTGTTTTCATGGCGTTAAGCATTTCTTCCAAATACCCTTACCCATTTAACTTAAATATAGCAACTTTTGTTGTGTTGAACTTCACTCATTCCAATTTCCGTTTGTGGAAGACACAACTTTTGGGCCTGATAGAAAGCCAGGGCTTTATTGATGGAGGTCATCATATACCAACCAAGACAATCAGTTAGAAGAAGGTGTTGGGGTAAAAACGGGGATAGGCATGAATATGCTAATAATGATTCAACAACGAAGTATAGCCCAAATCGATCATGCAAGAAGCTACAAAACAACGACCAAACAATCACAAATGCACGAGAAGATTTTTACATGGAAAACCCCTCAAAACAATGAGGGTAAAAACCACGAGGCACTACGACCCAAACTCAATCTACTATAATCAATGATATAAGTTGTCCCACGAGGGGCTACACAAAGCCAACCCTCCAACAATAATATCTCACCAAAGCTATATGAGAAAAAGAAGAGAAATATCACCGATTGAATGTGGAAACCATGGATTGGGAGGAGATGCGTCTGGCTTCCTCCTTGGAATCAAATCTTGCTCTAGCCAAGTGCTCGCAACCTTCTCTTCCTAGCCTTCCTCTTTCTCTCCTCCTTCTTCTCCTTCTCTCTTCTCCTCTCCTCCTTCTCTCCTCTTGGTGTGCAGCCACAAGAAAAGCTCACTCTTTCTTTTCACCAAAAGAAAGCCCTAAGAGAGAGCCCTAAAGAGAGAGACGTGAGATAGAAGAATGGGAGGCACCATCGAGTGCCCTCCCCTTTAACGCCCGCCCGTCACTTAAGTGACGGGCCGGGTCGGGTCATCTCTTGACGCTGGACCCGACCCAACAAGCTCCCCCTAGCCTTAAAGGCAGTCATCCCAACTAAGTCTTTACACATATCATGCTTCTCTTTAGGTAGAGACTTCGTCATCATATCTGCAGGATTATCATTTGTATGGATTTTATCAAGAACAAGCTGCTTCGACTCTAGAACATCACGTATCCAATGATACTTCACGTCTATATGCTTTGACCTTGCTTGAAAAGTAGAATTCTTTTCAAGGTGAATAGCACTCTGACTGTCACAGTAAAGCACGTACTCGTCTTGACTGAACTGAAGTTCCTGCATGAACCTCTTCATCCATAGAAGCTCCTTGCTCGCCTCTGTAGCTGCAATAAACTCTGCTTCAGTAGTAGATAATGCTACACATTTCTGAAGTCTGGATTGCCAAGAAACTGCACCACCTGCATATGTCAATAGAAAACCGGATGTAGATCTTCTCCCATCAATGTCTCCTGCCATGTCTGAATCTGTATAGCCAACAAGAATAGGTTTTTCTACTCCAAAACAAAGTGAAAAACTGCTAGTCCCACAAAGGTATCTCAAAATCCATTTAACTGCTTCCCAGTGTTTCTTTCCCGGATTTGAGACAAACCGACTAACAACTCCAACTGAATGAGCAATATCAGGTCTAGTACATACCATAGCATACATCAGACTATGTGGCTGAGGCATAGGGAATCTTCTCCATATCTTCCTTTTCTGAATCTGTCCTTGGACTCTGCTTGGTGCTCAACTTGAAATGCGCTGCAAGAGGGGTGCTAACAGACTTTGCCTTGTCCATGTGAAATCTTTGAAGTACCTTCTCAATGTACTTCTCCTGAGATAGTCATAGCTTCTTCGACTTCCTATCTCGCATGATCTTCATACCCAAAATCTGACTAGCAGGTCCCAAGTCTTTCATAGCAAAAGACTTGCTCAACTCCTTTTTCAAGCTTGAAATTCTCGAGATACTATTGCCAACAATAAGCATGTCATCAACATAAATCAACAAAATGACAAAATCATTACCTGAGAATTTCTTCACAAAGACACAATGATCTGAAGTATCCTTGGTGTAGCCATACTCCCCCATAAATGACTCGAACTTCTTGTACCACTGCCTAGGTGCCTGCTTCAGACCATACAAGCTTTTCTTTAATCTGCAAACATGATTTTCTTTACCTTTTACAAGGAAACCTTCAGACTGCATCATGTAAATTTCCTCATCAAGATCACCATGAAGAAAAGTTGTCTTCACATCCATCTGCTCGATCTCCAAATCAAGACTGACTGCCAAACTAAGAACAACTCTGATAGACGACATCTTGACCACCGGTGAGAAACTCATCAAAGTCAACTCCCTTCCTCTGATTGAATCCCTTCACAACCAACCTAGCTTTGTATCTTGGGTTTGAAGAGTTTTCATCATGCTTCACTCTAAAAACTCATTTGTTTCTCAATGTCCTCTTGCCTTGGGGCAACTCCACAAACTCGAAGGTGTGGTTGTTGTAAAGTGACTGTATCTCATCTTTCATGGCTTCCATCCACTTTTCCTTGTACACATCATGCATGGCTTTATCATAACATTCAGGCTCACCACTGTCAGTCAACAAAATATAGTCACGTGCGGGATATCTAGTTGAGGGACGTCGCTCCCTCGTGGATCTCCTCTGTTGATCTGCATCTGAGGAAGAACCTTCCAAATTCTGATCGTCATCTTCGTCATCTGAATTAGGAATATATGGCATGTCTGCTTGTCCTTCTCTATCATGTATCTGCCCAATGGCCTCACCTGGCACTACTTTTGGAGCATTCTGCAAAGGAATAGGGTCCACATCAACTGGCTGATAGCTGCTGTGAGAAGAATCCTTTACTGCTTTCTGAATATCCTCAATATTCTGATCTTCAACAAATACCACATCATTGCTTCTGACAAGCTTCTTCTCAACTGGATCATACAATCTGTAACCAAATTCATCATGGCCATAACCCAAAAACACGCACTGCCTGCTTTTTGAATCCAACTTCGACCTCTCATCCTTTGGTATATGCACAAATGCCCTGCATCCAAATACACGTAAGTGCTCATAAGATACATCATTCTCATACCAAACTCTGTTATGAACATCACCATCCAAAGGAACATGTGGAGACAAATTAATCACATAAGCAGCAATATGTAAAGCTTCACACCAAAAAGAATCAGATAACTTAGCTTCAGGTAGGAGACATCTAACTCTCTCCATGAGTGTCCTGTTTGTCCTTTCTGCCACGCCATTCAACGGAGGAGTCTTAGGTGGTGTCTTCTGGTGCCTGATGCCATGAGATCTACAATACTCATCAAATGGACCAATATACTCTCTCCCATTATCACTGCGAACACACTTCAGCTTCTTTTTAGACTGCCTTTCAACCAGTGCATGAAAGTCATTGAAAACACCAAGAACTTGGTCTTTTCTCTTCAAAGAATAGACCCAAACTTTCCTGGAAAAATCATCAATAAACGTGACAAAATAAAGTGCACCACCATGTGAACTTACTTTCATTGGACCGCATACATCTGTATGAACCAGCTCAAGTGCTTCTGACTTTCTGGAAGGTGGATGACTCTTGAAAGAGACCCGTGTCTGCTTCCCTGCAAAACAATGACTGCATTTATCAAGTTTATCCTTCCTTACATCTTGTAGAAGATTCTTCTTGATCAAGAATTGCAGTCCTTTGTCACTCATATGTCCCATCCTCCTGTGCCACAAGTCAATAGATTTCTCATCCTGTGTCGCATGTACCATGTCTCTGGAAATCGATGTCTGCATAGTATAAAGATTACTGCTGCATCTCTTGCCTCGAACAATAATCAAGGAACCTCTGGTAAGTTTCCACTGGCCATCACCAAAAGTGTTGTGATACCCTTCTTCATCGAGCCTTCCTGCAGAGATAAGGTTCAGATGCATGTCAGGTGCATGCCTCACATCTGTCAGCTTCAATAGAGCTCTATTCGCATTCTTCAGAATGACGTCGCCTCTGCCTACAACATGAGACAAAGAATCATTACCCATTCTCAAAGTGCCAAAATCACCAGAAATATATGAAGAGAAAAAATCCTTATGGGAAGTAACATGAAGAGCTGAACCACTATCAACAAGCCAACAAGTATCATCTCTGGCAACATTAATCATGTCAGCATCACAAACAACAAACATTTCATGTTGTGCAGCAGCTGCAACATTATCATCTCGGTCATTTTTCTTCTCCTGTTTCTCTCCAATTTTATTCTCCTTCTTCAGCTGCAAGCAATACTTCTTTATGTGCCCTTTCTTTCCACAGTGGTGGCATTCCAAATTCTTATATCTCGATTTGGACTTGCTTTTGCTTTTATCTCTGCCCCTGTCACTCTTGAATTTACTCCTCCCCCTGTTCTCTGTGAAAAGAACCTCTGTCTGAGAAGAGCAAGCCTGAGATTTTCTTCTCATCTCCTCATTGAGAATACCTGACTTAACAGTCTCTAAAGAAACAACCCCATTAGCTGCAGAGTTAGTAAGCGAGACTCTAAATGTCTCCCACGAATCAGGCAAAGTAGCAAGCAATAATAATCCCAAAATCTCATCTTCAAACTTAACACCCATCCTGGATAACTGACTAATGACCCCCTGAAAATCATTTAAAAAATCTGACACTGAACTGCCCTCCTTGAATCTCAAATTCATCAATCTTTTCAGAAGAAATAATTTACTACTTTCTGTCTTGGAGGCATAACGATTTTCTAATTTTGCCCACAAACTACGAGCATGCTTTTCATCTTGAATATGATTATAAACATTTTCATCCACAAATTGTCGAATGAAACCACAAACTTGTTCGTGTTCAAATTCCCATTCCTCATCAGACTTAGAATCGGGCTTTTCTTTGGCAAAAACTGGGAGATGCATAGCCTTCACATATAAGAGATCTTTCATCTTATTTTTCCATAGACTATAATTAGTCTCATTTAGACTAATCATATGGCTAGTACCAAAATCAATTTTGTTATCCACCAACCTGGCTCTGATACCACTTTGTTGGGATAAAAACGGGGATAGGCACGAATATGCTAATAATGATTCAACAACGAAGTATAGCCCAAATCGATCATGCAAGAAGCAACAAAACAACGACCAAGCAATCACAAATGCACGAGAAGATTTTTACGTGGAAATCTTTTCAAAACAATGAGGGTAAAAACCACGGGGCACTACGACCCAAACTCAATCCACCATAATCAATGATATAAGTTGTCCCACGAGGGGCTACACAAAGCCAACCCTCCAACAATAATATCTCACCAAAGCTATATGAGAAAAAGAAGAGAAATATCACCGATTGAATGCGGAAACCATGGATTGGGAGGAGATGCGTCTGGCTTCCTCCTTGGAATCAAATCTTGCTCTAGCCAAGTGCTCGCAACCTTCTCTTCCTAGCCTTCCTCTTTCTCTCCTCCTTCTCCTTCTCTCTTCTCCTCTCCTCCTTCTCTCCTCTTGGTGTGCAGCCACAAGAAAAGCTCCCTCTTTCTTTTCTCCAAAAGAAAGCCCTAAGAGAGAGCCCTAAAGAGAGAGACGTGAGAAAGAAGATTGGGGGGCACCATCGAGTGCCATCCCCTTTAACGCCTGCCCGTCACTTAAGTGACGGGCTGGGTCGGGTCATCTCTTGACGCTGGACCCGACCCAACAGAAGGTCGATGGAAGCGAAACCACTGTTCTCAATCCAAACAGTGATGCCTAGAAACGATCATGCTTCGAGGTCTGATTATAGGTATGCTTTTTGAAGAATCTCTAGGTTTGGTATCGATCGTCTGCCTTCTTCAACTCTTGATATGGTCTCTCCCTTTGAAAAGTTGTTTCAGAAACAACCAAACTATTCCTCTCTAGGAGCTTTTGTTGTAGGTGCTTTCCATATCTCAAAGATTCTGCATGAAATAAATTTGAGTCTAAGCCTCTACCATGCCCATTTCTTGGGTATAGTCAACGACATAAAGTTATGAGTTTTCTTCAATATTTTTTTTTATGCATCGAAGTACATAAATTTTCTGGTGGACTTTTGCTCAATCAACGTCGCTACGCTTCAACTCTTTGAGAATGCACAGTTGGCTTCGTGCAGACCAGTAGCTACACCAATGGTTTCCAATCATTGACCAACCATGGATGCCGCAATACCATTCAAGGATCTTTTGTTATATCGAAGCCTTATCGGTGGACTACAATATTTAATACTTACTATGTCTGACCTCTCATTTGCAGTAAACTATGTTTGTCAACACATGCATGTTCCTTCTCAACTCCATTTTCAGATGCTTAAGAGAATATTGATGTATGTTCACACTACTCTTCATGATGGATTTCACATCCTAACTCAGTCTACATTGGATCTATATGCATTCTTTGATGCGGACTTGGCTGGTTGCTTCGATACACAGAGTTCTACCACTAGGTTTTGTACCTTCCTAAGTGCCAATTGTATTTCTTGGAGTGCAAAGAACCATATCACTATTGCTAGATCAAAGTTTGAGGCTGAATATCGTGCTCTAACCTCCACCACCGCAAAACTTATTGGATCACTTATATTCTAAAGGACATCGACCTTTATTTAGCCTCGTCTCCAACACTGTTTTCTGTCCGGCGTTGTTAGTTGGCTTAATAGCTCACGACTTTGAATGACATGTACGCTGACCTCCTCGTAACCTGAACGCACGCCCATGGTGGACAACCTCTCCGCCTTATATGTGGCCATTAAACCAGTTTTTCACTCTTGCGTGAGACAACTTGGAAATCGTTTACCACTTTATGCATGAAAATGTGGCTCTTGGACAACTTATTACTAAATACATTTCATCGAAGGAACAGCTTGCCGATTTATTTACTAATCCCTTACCTCGAGTTTATTTTGGTCGGCTAAAATTCAAACTTGGGCTTCGGCACAAGCCCCTCGTTTGAGGGGAGAAGTTGAGACTAATGCTAAGAATGGAGAACAGGGTTCAGCACTCAACACACTGTGGTGTGGTGCTTAACGTGGCATCATGCAAACTAAACATAACTAGTTCTCATTATGTGTGATGTGCTTTAAGTAAATAGCTTGCTAGTTGTAACAGTTTTAGCAACTATCATGATTGTTGTATCTATTTAAAATCTATGGAATGGAACCTCTCGTATACAGAGAGAAATATTTTTCTTGATGTAGGTAAAACTCATCACTGAACCACATTATCTTTTGCTTGCGTCTCTCTGATTTTAGGATCCTCTCATGAACAAATTTGGTTAGAGAGAGCTAGTCACAACCTCCACTTGGGGGTTTCTTCGGAAGTGGCCAGGGCAAGATGCCACCTGCATACATGGGCACATTCAATCGGCGATGATAATCGAGGTCCAGACCTTGGCTGCAGGGAGAGCTCCATTCACTAGGTCCACTGTTCATTTGCACTTTATCTGATACACATGTAGTCGGATGTTGGGTTGTGTTTAAGTTTTGCCTCCATGTCATAGTGGCATTCTAACCCTTTGAAGAAATGACAAAAGATTACATTTTCTTTTTTTTTTTCATGTCGTAGTGGTACTCTAATACCATCTAATATGGGTCTCGCTCAGGCCCTTTGTCACGGCCCCTGGTTGACGTCCAGCCAACAGGTGGGTTGTAGCCAGCAAACTAGGGTGAGGCTCGATTGTGCCTAGGCCACTTTTGACTTTACTTAGACATGACTTAGTAGATCAGTATATGGATAATTACACATCGGCTGACTAAATTTGGCGGCAATCAGACTTTGATAATTAGAGTTGTGGCCTTGATAAGGCGTGGGTGTCTAGCAATCTAGGATATGGTGCGGGCCCAGCCCAGCCTAGGCCCCTTGCCAAGACCCTGGGGTCACTTCCGGGCAACATGTAGATGGTAGCCTTTCACTTTGGTTAGCCATGCCTTGGTGGATGAATGCAGTTATATGTCGATGGACCAAGTTTGGAGGCAATCTGCTTTCGGCGGAAGAAATTGTGGCCCTAAGAAGGGACCAATCTGGGGTCTCTGAATAGTTTTGGCCTAGCAAGCTGGGACTTGGCCTGTAGACCCCATGGCCCACGATAGGCTTATGGCCAAGTGTGGCTCTACCAAGCAGGCAAGCTTTCGATTGTTTCTATCTTTTTTTTTGGGTGATTGGTTGTTAACATTTTGCTCACTCAAAAAATAACGTCAACCAGAAAAATCTTTCAAAGCAAGAGATCAAGATGCCAAAACAAAATCCCATAACAACGAAAACCAAATAAAACTGAGCAAGAAAAAACAAAGATACAACTGATGGAAATTCTATAAAATGACAAAAACAAGATTTCCATCTACCAATGATTCTCAACCTTCTATACCGATTTCTAGAGCCACATCCGTGCAGCAAAGACTGGTGATTCTAAACATTTTTGCTCACTGGGTGACCGATGCCATTATAAATTACAACATGATTCAGATTCCACATTCCCTTGATTATGAGGACTAATAAGCTGATGCATATATAGACTGCAAAGAAATCAGACTAAAGCAAAAGGCGGCCGCTGGAAAAAGCTAACATCTATGATGCTCAACAACATCATACATGGAGAATTTTGATTAAAACCGGGATTTTCCCATGCGACCAGTGTATTTTGTGCCGGGAATTACAGTGTGTCCCTTTCTTCTGACCATCTGGGCTTTCTTCTTCAACAGCCATTCACGTCCTTTTCCTTCGTCATTTTCTGCTTCTTCCACGGTCTGTGTCTATCAGCAACACTAACCTATAACAGAATGAGAATTCTCACCACCAAGTATTTGATTCTCCATAACAAGCATCAACCAGCGAGTACTCTATGCTAAATTAGAAAGATCCTGAAAGTTTTATCTTTTGATTTTCTCGAAGATATGCTCTTAGCCAAATCTGAACTACTTAGTTAAAGTGCACCAGACTCGAGGATCCATTCAATTCCAATTTCTCCTTTAAATTGTGTAATTGCAGAAGCATTCACTGAAAAAGATAAAAGCTTTCAGACTACCAAGCTAAGTAGTTGTAGATTATGTAAAAGGACAATTTTCTTTGAACTAATGGCTAGTATGTTGAAAATGAGTATTATTCGAAAAAAACACATATAGTCGTATAAAACGGCAATTAGACGAGACCTTTTTTAGAAAATGCTAGAAATTAAAAAACATGGAAGAAACACGTATTATATACATCTTTTGTATTTTGTATTTTTATCATTTTCAGGATTTATTAAATGTTTTAAATTTTTTGAAAAATTTACCGAGATTTGTTCAAGGTATATAACTATGCCGTATTATACCCAAAAAATATCTTACTGTATAATACTCGTACACGATATATGTGACAATAGTTGACCTTGTCACTAGGATTGATCTTTTTGACATTGCTCTGGCACTTTTGGTGGCACTAGATTAGCGCTGAGCTGTTCTTGGCTGGCGTTTTTGCGCCCTGGAGCTGAACACATTTATCCTAGTGGTGAAGGAGCAGAATTTGAACAAACTTTGCAGCAAGATACATTTGTGCTTTCCCACATATAGGTATCTTTTCATTTATTATGTGTTAAATTCATTAACTTAGTTGACAAAATTGGATGCCTATACAATTAGATTTCGTAATTAATATAAGCATGTAAGCTAAGTGCAGCTCACGCAAATTCTGCCAAGTTTGTTTCCACTTCTCAAAATGAAAGATACACATTTAATAGCACCATTTTTTAACCGTAGAGTGATAGAAGAGAATGAGCCCCGGCACGATCAGAACATTACTTGTTCTGTGGAACGCAAGTTGGTCACCAGAGGACACCAAAGGTAGTGGCGTAGTGCAATATCATTCCAGCAGTCTAAGCAGAAAACTTTTCTGCTAGAAAGATGTTCCAGTATATGAAGACAAACAGAGAGGATCGAACAATCTTCTTGTATTGTGGTACTGTTTGTGAGGATTTGGCTTATGATATTAGTTGTTTTCCTTATTTTCAGATGCCCAATTTTTGACGAATGGCTTCTGGAAAGGACAAAGAGACCGGCTTCAGGCAGGCTCCAAGTAAATGTGGTTGCTTGATTTCAATTCCAAAGACCTCCGAGACTCTAAAAGAGTCTGTGATTGCAATGAAGAGAATCTTAAGATGTCATTTTACACTGTTGTGTCTTCATCATCTCAAAGTTTCCCTACGATTCATACTCTGGAGAAGATTGAGAAGAAACAAGCGATAATGGGTTTTCAATTTTGAGAAGATATAAATCTCAAAATCTTGTATCCGAATCAAGATGGGGCTGTCGGTCCAAAGGCCTGGTGAATGCCCAATGGGCTTTGCTCCATTCAACCGGCTTTGGCTTACAAGGGTCACTCCCAGAACAAGAAATAACAAACAAACTTTGACTCTAATCTAATCAAAGCAATCTCTCAGTTCATTTCAGGTGAGACTTCCTATTGATCAAGACATTCACTAAACAAACCCAATTTTGGGCCCCGGGTTTCATCCAAAGGGAAGAAATTTCTTTAGTCCTGTATCGAAAGATTTGGGAAAGTTAAGGCGAGTGGGATGACTATAAAAGAAGAGGAAGGGGGACAGTGAAAATCATACCTTTCTCGGACTTTTGGCTAAGATCAAGTGAAGTATCTGTTCTTATCAGTTTAATATCTGATACGTGGTCCATGTGACCACACGATATTAAATTAATTTCTTGTGGGGGAGGTTGGCCACCACCGGTAGCTTGCTGCAGGGGCCTCCTCGGGCGTCGCCCTTGCGTTGCACTACTGCTTGGGCCTGGCGCTTCCCTACCAATATCTAATTAAAGGTTTATTGACCTATTACTGAAGATCTGAGCTTTGGACTTACTACTTATTCCAAAGCTAGTTTCCAACAACCTTTGTTTCCAACAGCTTTTGTGGTTTTAATAAAATATAAAAAGCTTTGAATGAAGAAGCAGCTGAGTTTAATAGTTTTTGCACCAATTTTAAATATAGATCAACCGCATGCTATAATGAAGAGTTGAAGGTTGAGGCATATTTAAAAGCAAACAGGATATTTGTGACTCATCTACTTATTGACGTTGATTAATGTGGGATTAGCTATAATCAAAATGTTGATGTAGCTTAAAGCAGAGCAATAAGAACGATATTGGCAAAGTTCCAAAATGAACAAAGCATGCAAAACAGTTTGCCTTCTTCTATGTGCCTCTGCACATCAAGGTTGGCAAATGCTAAAATCTATGATGCTCAACCAGTGTATTTTGTGCCAGGAATTACAGTGTGTCCCTTTCTTCTGATCATCTGCTCTTTCTTCTTCAACAGCTATTCACGTCCTTTTCCTTCGTTATTTTCTGCTTCTTCCAGTGTCTGTCTATCAGCAACACTAACCCATAACAGAAAAAATTGCACAAATATTCTCTTTAACGCACAATTTGAGCATAAAAATCAAAGGTACAAAAGCCAAACTGAATCATCTCGAAAGCGTGTGTTATACAACTATCCATACACAATGAGAATTCTCACCACCAAGTATTTGATTCTCCATAACAAACATCAACCTACGAGTACTCTTTGAAAGTTTTATCTTTTGATTTTGTCAAAGATATGCTCTTAGCCAAATCTGAACTACTTAGTTAAAGTGCACCAGACTGGAGGATCCATTCAATTCCAATTTCTCCTTTAAATTGTGTAATTGCATAAGCATTCACTGAAAAAAATAAAAAGTTTGTTGATTACCAAGGTAAGCAATTATAGATTATGTAAAAGGACAATTTTCTTTGATCTAATGGCTAATATGTTCCATTGTAACATAAAGGTGTATTATTCGAAAAAAACACTTATAATACATGAGAAATAAGTCGGCTGTATAAAACGGTAATTAGATGCATCAGTCTTAAAAAAAAACAAGAAAATAAAAAAATGTCAAAAAAACACATTATAATTTTATTTTTTATAATTTTTAGGATTTATTAAATGTTTTAAATATTTTAAAAATTTGCCGAGATTTTTTTTGAGATAAACAACTTTACCATATAATACTCAAGAAATTCCTCTCCGTATTATACCCGTACATAATATATGTGACAATGGTATGTTCAGCTAAATTTATCGAGTTGACCTTGTCACTAGGATTGGTCTTTGTGACATTGCTCTGGCAATTTTGGTGGCACTAGATTAGCACCAGAGCTGTTCTTTGCTGGCACTTTTTGTGTCTTGGAGCTGAACACAATTATCCTAGTTGGTGAAGGATCAGAATTTGAACAAATTTTGCAGCAAGATGCATTTGTGCTTTCCCACATATAGGTATCTTTTCATTTATTCTATGCTAAATTCATTAACTTAGTTGACAAAATCGGATGCCTATATATTGAAGATAACACTCAAGGCAAGACTGTTGCTGGCAAAACTGTTTTCACTTCTGTTGATCAGAAGATTAGGAAAGGAAATCAGAGGTGTAATAAACAATATCGTCAAGATATTGATGCCAATCAAGATCCTAAAAATCAGAAAATGGATGACCCTTGTATTCCTTTAAATGTCAATGGAGCCTCTTACACAAATGATTGAGGCATGTGAGAGAAATATTTTGTTCGTGGATGTAGATTCATTCCTGAGTTGAACCACGTTAATATTCTCTGTGTCTCTGTGTTTGCTTCTTTCCCTTTTTTGGTATCAGGGCTCGTCTTCAAATTTCGAGAAGCTGGCATTTTACAAATGTCGCAGCTGCTGTCCAAGGAGATAGCCCCATGCAAACTTGCCAGAGAGGGTCTTCCATGCGTGACTTTCTCTAGGGTGCATTTTTTACTGGAGGCGATTCACAGGTCGAGCTAGGTGGCATTGGATTTGGGCAAGTGTCTAGTATTTTTGGACAAATTTGCATATTTTTTGGACAATCCTGTGAAAAGATACAGAATTTACAAGTGCAACAGGTCTTTACGGCTGCAAAAACAGAGTAGTCGAGTGGGTCTTTTCTCAATGCTGGAGACCAGGATATTAGCTTGTGGTTGTCCTGATTTTTTTTCATTCAAAATGGTTGAAAACAATGTCAATCATGAATCGGAGTCTGCTACACCAGACACATCTCAAACTATAGGTCAGATTTTTCCAATTCTTCCTGCACCTACAAATCTTCAGTATCTGCTCTCCATTAAGCTTGCGTTAGAAAATTATTTGATTTGAGAATCTCAGTTTACACCTCTCTTTAAAAGTCAAATCTCATGGGTTTTATAGATGTTAAACAACCATATCCATCTAAATGGATTGATGACAACAATGGCTTAAAACGTCGCAATCCAAAATATGATGAATGGTATAGATTAGATCAACTTTAATTAAGTTGGATTCTTTCATCTTTAACGGATCTTGTTCGTACTCATGTTGTGAGAATTTCTGCCTCTCATGAATTGTGGAATGCCCTGAAGCGTACGTATGCTGCTCGCTCAAGAGCTAGAATCCATCAGTTGAAAAACCAACTTCAGAACCTAAGAAAAGGAACTGAAACTATTTCGGAATATTTCTGCAGAGCAAAAAGTACTATAGCACTTGCATCCAAACCAATGGACGATGATGATTTGATCACCTGCATCATGACTGGTTTATCTTCAGGTGAAAATATGGGTCTCTTAGAACTGCGTTGAACACTAGGATCGATCTTATTAATGCAGAAGACTTGCTTGCTATGCTGCTTATTCATGAGGTGCAATTGGATGAAGCTGATAATCTCCCTATTGAAACTCCATCAGCAAATTTTACTATGAAAAACCAAAATTTTGGTGGCAATCGCTTTAAGCATAACAAAGGTCGCAATAAAACACAAGATCGTTCTTCGAAAAATCAGGGTGGATCTTGTTTTGCTTGTGAAAATAATGGTCATATTGCTGCAAATTGCCACACAGTTTGTCAAGCATGTCATCAGCCTAGCCACAGTGCTTTGAAATGCAAAACATAAAAAATGCAGAAATTTGATGATGCTCCATCTATTGAAGCACATACCGCTTATGTCTATGGGTCATTTGATCATGGAGGATGGTACCCTGACTCTATAGCCACCCATCATGTAACGCCAGATTTCAACAACTTGACAATCCAATCCTACTACAATGGAGGAGATCAAGTTCGCATCGAAAATGGCCAAGGTTTGAACATTAATCACATTGGTACCTCAGTTTTCTCTCATATTGACTTCAAGGTCATGATGAAAGATATTTTACATGTGTCATCTATCACTAAAAATCTGCTTTCAGTACACAAGTTTACAAACGATAATGATGTGTTGCTTGAATTTCACTAGCAAGTTTGTTATGTTAAGGATGCCATGACAGGACAGGTTCTTCTCAAGGGAAACAATGAGCGCGGGCTCTGCAAGCTCCACTTGGGAGATATTGGGCCTCAACCAGCAACTTTACTTGGTGAATGAACTACGTGGCAAAAATGGCATAAGCGACTTGGGCATCCTTCCAGGAAAATCGTGTAGCATTTCCTTAGTAACTATGGGCTTCCTTCTACTTTCAATAAATTTGACTCTTTGTGTGAAACATGTCAAATAGGGAAGAGTCACATTTTACCTTTTTCTAGTTCAACTCATGAAATAAATGGACCATTAGATCTTATATTTTCTGATGTTTGGTGCCTGTGCTTGTTGCTTCCATGCAAGGATATTATTATTATGTTAATTTTATTGATGGATATTCAAGGTTCACTTGGTTATTTATTATTAAGAGAAAGTCTGAAGTTTTGACTATTTTTTTAGACTTTCAAAAGCATGTTGAGAGACAATTTGGGCGACCCATAAAAACCTTTCAAAGTGATTGGGGAGGAGAATATAGATCTCTATCCTCTTACTTAAAGTCATGTGGAATTGATCATCGCATTTCATGTCCTTACACTCAACGGAAAAATGGAAGAGTAGAGCGAAAAACATCGTCACTTAGTAGAGATAGGTCTCGCCTTACTCGCTCATTCTAGCCTTCCCCTCAAGTTTTGGGACTTTGCCTTTCTTACAGCTGCATTTCTTATTAACTGTCTGTCATCACCTGTTATTAACATAAAAAGTCAATTTCAGCATCTCTTTAACCAAATCTCTGACTATGCCATTCTTAAAACCTTTGGATGTGCTTGCTACCCTCATCTTCATCCTTACAATACTCACAAATTAGAATATTATTGCACAAAATGCATATTTCATGGCTATAGCACCATGCATAAAGTCTATCTTTGCTTGAATTCTTCCATTTCAAGACTCTACATTTGTCGTGACGTCATTTTTTTATGAGAACGTTTTTCCTTATAAATCCATATCGGCCGCCAAACCTGAGCCACCATTTTCTTCAATCTCTCCACAAAAGGAGATTCATCTCCCCATTACAGTCTGGTCTCCCTCACCATCACCACCATCCATTTCTCCACATGAACCCGCCATTACCGCACCAACACCACCTTCCCCTTCACCACCTGCACAAACACCACCTTCCCCTTCACTTCCTCTTCCCTCACACTATCCTTACCAAATGAATCGCCTCCTCCAGCCCCCAAGACTCACTCCATGATTACTCGCCTCCATGATCACTTACCGAGTTGGATTTAGAAATTGAACCCAAAACTTTTACCCAAGCTTCTAACCTCTCCCATTGGCACAATGCCATGCTTGAGGAATATAATGCTTTGATGAAAAATAACACTTGGATTCTAGTTCCTCCATCTTCCTCTCACAATATTATTGGTAATAAATGGGTCTATCGTATCAAGAGGAATGTGGATGGCAGTATTAACAGATACAAAGTCGTCTTGTGGCCAAAGGGTATACACAGGAATCTGGCATTGATTATTTTGAAACTTTTAGCCCTGTGATTAAACCCACCACGATTTGAATTGTTCTTACTCTTGCTGTTTCACACAATTGGGTGGTTCGTCAGTTAGATGTCAGCAATGCATTCTTATAGGGCACTTTATCTGAAGATGTTTATATGTTACAACCTTAAGGCTTTGTTAACACTTAATATCTACATTATGTATGCAAGTTACAGAAAGCTCTTTATGGACTTAAGCAAGCACCTCGAGCTTGGTTTCAACATCTTAGTTCCTTTCTTATTTCAAATGGGTTCCTTGCCCCCAAGATTGACACTTCACTATTTCTCAACTTATGGGCTCTCATTCAATCTTTATTCTTATTTATGTTGATGACATATTGATCATTGGAAGCTGCCCTACCACCATTCATCAGCTTATATGTCAAATGGGGTGTGCATTCTCTATAAAAGATCTTGGGCATCTACATTACTTTCTTGGAATTGAAGCACAGTTAACATCTCAAGGACTTTCTTTCTCAACGCCAGTATATGCCAGACCTTCTCAAGCAAAGCATCGTGGTTGATGTCAAGCACCTTCCTCCGCCTTTAGCTGTTGGAAAAAAGTTATCTAAGTTTGATGGCACGCCGCTACTTAATCCAACTCCATATCGCCAAATTGTTGGTGCTCTCCAGTATGCTACCCTTAGCAGACCCAATCTTGCTTATGCTACCAATAAGGTATGTCAGTTTATGCAAGCTCCTACCACTGTTCATTGGGCTACCGTCAAACGCATACTTCGTTACATTAAGCACACTCTTCACCTTGGGTTTCTTATTCGGCCATCCTCGTGCCTTTCTCTTAGCATATTCTGATGTCGATTGGGCTGAAAATCCTGATGATTGGAGATCTACTACCGGCTTTGCCTTCTTCCTTGGAGATTCCTTGGTTTTGTGGTCTGCAAAAAAAACAAAATATTGTTGCCCGCTCAAGTACTGAGGCAGAATACCGGGCGTTGGCCTCCACTATCGGAGAAGTTCTCTCCATATCATATTTTTTTACAAGAACTTTGTCACCCTCTTTCCATCATTCCCCGTCTCTTATGTGATAATATGGGTGTTGTTCGATTGATTGCCAATCCAGTTTTTCACCAACGCACTAAGCATATTAAAGTCGATATTCATTTTATCCAGGATCATGTGCAAAATCATCGTCTTATAGTTCATCATGTTCCTACTACTGACCAAGCCCCTTGCTCGCTCACCATTTGAATTCATTTGTGTCAAGCTTAATGCCCTTCCTAGGCTGTTCAACTTGAGGTGGGCTATTGAAGATAACGCTCAAGGCAAGACTGTTGCTGGCAAAACTGTTGCCGTTTCTATTGATCAAAAGGTTAAGAAAGGAAATCAGAGGTGTAATCAACAATATCGTCAAGATATTGATGCTAATCAAGATCCTAAAAATCAGGAAATGGATGACCCTTGTATTCCTTTAAATGTCAATGGAACCTCTCACACAAATGATTGAGGCGTGTGAGAGAGAAATACTTTGTTCGTGGATGTAGTCTCGTTCATGAGTCGAACCATGTTAAAATTCTCTGTCTCTGTGTTTGCTTCTTTCCCTTTCATGGTATCAGAGCTCATCTTCAACTTGTGAAAAGTCGACAGTTTACAAGTGTTGCAGTTGCTATCGAAGGAGATAACCCCGTGCAAACTCGCCACAGAGGGTCTTCCAGGCATGAGTTTCTCTGGGGTGCATTTTTGACAGGAGGCGATTCATAGGTCAAGCTAGGTGGCATCATATTTGGGCAAGTGTCTAGTATTTTTGGACAAATTTGTAGATTTTTTGGACACAACTGTCAAAAGATACAGAATTTACAAGTGCCACAAGTCTTTATGGTGCAAAAACAAAGTAGTTGAGCGGGTCTTTTCTCTCTACCGGAGACCAGGATATTAGCTTGTGGTTGTCCTGATTTTTTTTATTCAAAACGGCTGAAAACAATGCCAATCAAGCATCAGAGTCTACTACACCAGACACATCTCAAACTACAGGTCTGATTTTTCCAGTTTTTCTTGCACCTACAAATCTTCAGTATCTGCTCTCCATTAAGCTTGCGTTAGAAAATTATTTGATTCGGGAATCTCAGTTTACACCTCTCTTTAAGAGTGATAATCTCATGGGTTTCATAGATGGTAAACAATCATGCTTTCATTAAGTTGGATTCATTCATCTTTAACTGATCTTGTTCGTAGTCATGTTGTGGGAATTTCTTCCTCTCATGAATTATGAAACGCCCTCAAGCGTATGTATGTTGCTCGCTCAAGAGCTAGAATCCAGCAGTTCAAAATCCAACTTCAGAACTTAAGAAAAGGCACCCAAACTATTTCAAAATATTTTTACAGAGCAAAAAGTATTGCTCACCAATTAGCACTTGCATCCAAACCAGTGGATGATGATGATTTGATTACCAGAATCATGACTGGTTTACCCTTAGGAGAATATGGGTCTCTTAGAACTGCGTTGGACACTAGGGTCAATCATGTTAATATGGAAGACTTGCTTGCTATGTTGCTTATTCATGAGGCGCAATTGAATGAAGCTGATAATCTCCCTATTGGAACTCCATCAGCAAATTTTACTATGAAAAACCAAAATTTTGGTGGCAATCACTTTAAGCATAACAGAAGTCGCAATAAAACTCAAGATCATTCTTCAAAAAGTCAAGCGGGATCTTGTTTTGCATGTGGAACTAATGGTCATATTGCTGCAAATTGTCGCACAGTTTGTCAAGCATGTCGTCAGCCTGGCCACAATGCTTTGAAGTGCAAAACATATAAAATGCATAAATTTGATGACGCTCCATCTATTGAAGTAGATACCACTGATGTCTATGGGTCATCTGATCATGGAGGATGGTACCCTGACTCTCGAGCCACCTTGCCCACCCATCATGTAACGCCAGATTTCAACAACTTTACAATCCAATCCAACTACAATGGATGAGTTCAAGTTTGCATCGGAAATGGCCAAGGGTTGAACATTAATCACATTGGTACATCTGTTTTCTCTCATCTTGATTCCAAGTTCATAATGAAAGATATTTTACATGTGTCATCTATCACCAAAAATCTGCTTTCAGTACACAAGTTTACAAAAGATAATGATGTGCTGCTCAAATTTCACCCGCAATTTTGTTATGTTAAGGATGCCAAGACAGGACAGGTTCTTTTCAAGGGAAACAATGAGCGCGGGCTCTACAAGCTGCACTTGGGAGATATTGGACGTCAACCAACAGCTTTACTTTGTGAACAAACTATGCGGCAAAAATGGCATGAGCGACTTGGGCATCCTTCCATGAAAATCGTGCAGCATGTCCTCAGTAAATATGGGCTTCCTTCTAGTTTCAATAAATTAGACTCTTTGTGTGAAGCATGTCAAATGGAGAAGAGTCACATTTTACCTTTTTCTAGTTCAACTCATGAAATAAATAGTCCATTAGATATTATATTTTCTGATGTTTGGGGCCTTGTGCGCTTCCTTGCAAGGATATTATTATTATGTTAATTTTGTTGATGGATATTTAAGGTTCACTTGGTTATTTATTAAAAGAAAGTCTGAAGTTTTGACTATTTTTCTAGACTTTCAAAAACTTGTTAAGAGACAATTTGGGCGACCCAGAAAGGCCTTTTAAAGTGATTGGGGAGGAGAATATAGATCCCTATCCACTTACTTAAAGTCATGTGAAATTGATCATCTCATTTCATGCCCTCACACTCATCACCAAAATGGGACAGTAGAGTGAAAACATCGTCACATAGTAAAGACAGGTCTCAGCTTACTTGCTAATTCTAGCATTCCCCTCAACTTTTGAGATTTTGCCTTTCTTATAGCTGCATTTCTTATTAACCGTCTACCATCACCTGTTGCAAACATGAAAAATACATTTCAGCTTCTTTTTAACCATAACTATGTCTTTCTTAAAACCTTTGGACGTGTCTGCTGCCCTCATCTTCGTCCTTTCAATACTCACAAATTACAATATCGAAACACCAAATGCATATTT
This sequence comes from Nymphaea thermarum, assembly GCA_011799765.1. Classification (NCBI taxonomy): domain Eukaryota; kingdom Viridiplantae; phylum Streptophyta; class Magnoliopsida; order Nymphaeales; family Nymphaeaceae; genus Nymphaea; species Nymphaea thermarum. Next base: position 19,551 of record JAANDH010000203.1, on the reverse strand, counting down.
ATTGGCTATAGCACCATGCATAAAGGCTATCTTTGCTTGAATTCTTCCACTTCAAGACTCTACATTTGTCGTAAAGTCAATATTTATAAGAATGTATTTCCTTATAAATCTATATCTGCCCCCAAACCTGAGCTGCCATCTTCTTCAACCTCTCCACCAATGTAGCTTCCTCTCCCCATTACAGCCCAATCACCCTCACCATCACCGCCATCCATTTCTCCACATGAACCCACCATTTCTCGTTCCCCATTGCAGCTCACTCAAATTCTGCCAAGTTTGTTTCCACTTCTCAAAATGAAAGATATTCACATTTAATAGCACCATTTTTTAACTGTGGAGTGATAGGAGAGATTGAGCCTCGGCACGATCAGAACTTTACTTGTTCTGTGGAAGGAGGTCACAACCCCGGACTGCAAGTTGGTTGCCAGAGGTCGCCAAAGATAGTGCAATATGTTTCTAGCAGTGTAAGCAGAAAATGTTTCACCTAGAAAGATGTTGCAGTATATGAAGACAACAAAGAGGATCGAGCAATTTTTTTGTATAGCGGTACTGTTTACGAAGATTTGGCTTATGATATTAGTTTTTTTCCTTATTTTCAGATGCCCCAATTTTTGACGAATGGTTTCTGAAAAGGACTAACAGACCGACTTCACGAAGGCTCCAAGTAATGTGGTTGCTTGATTTCACTTCCAATGACCTCCGAGACTCTAAAAGAATCAGAAGATGTCATTTTATACACTTGCGTCTTCATCATGTCAAAGTTGCCCCACGATTCATACTCTGGAGAAGATTGAGAAGAAACAAGAGATAATGGGTTTTTAATTTTGAGAAGATTTTTCATTCAAAATCTTGTATCCGAATCGAGATGGGGCTATTGATCCAAAGGACTGGTGATGGCCCAATTGGCTTTGCCCCATTCAACCGGCTCTGGCATCTAATCTAAGCAATCTCTCAGTTCATTTCAGATGAGACTTCCTATTGATCAAGACATTCACTAAATAAGTGAGTTTCCCAATTAGTTATTAGCTTGATGAATAACAAATTATGGAGTTTATAAACTAAACGTGTTTCCCACTTAGCTACGAATTTCTTGAATGAACCCCATTTATCTGCAAGCTAGAATTAGAAAGAAATCCAGAAAGATTCGAAGATCCAAACCCAATTTGGGGCCCCGAGTCTCATCCAAAGAGGAGCAATTTCTTTAGTCCTGTATCAAAAGATTTTGGACAGCGCAGGCCAGTGAGATGACTATAAAAGAAAAGGAAGGGGTACAGTGAAAATCATACCTTTCTCGGCCTTTTGGCTAAGATCAAGTGTAGTATCTGTTCTTATCAGTTTAATATCTGATACATGGTCCATGTGACCACACAATATTAAATAAATTTCTTGTGGGGGAGGTTGGCCACCACCGGTAGCTTGCTGCCAGGGCCTCCTCGGGCGTCGCCCTTGCGTTGCACCACTGCTTGGGCCTGGCGCGCCCCTACCAATATCTAATTAAAGGTTCATCCAGCTATTACTGAAGTTCTGAGCTTTGGTCTTACTATTTCCAACAACCTTTGTTTCCAACAGCATCTGTTGTGGTTTTAACAATATAAAAGAGTTGAATGAAGACGCGACTAAGTTTAATTGTTTTATTACCGTGACCTTGTTCAGTCTAGGGGACGGTTTAGCACAAATTTTAACTATAGATCAATCGCATGCTGCAATGAAGAGTTGAAGGTTGAGGCATATTTAAATAAAACCAGGATATTTGTGATTGATGCTGATCAATGTGGGATTAGCTATAATCAAAATGTAGATGTAACTTAAAGCAGAGCATTAACAACGATATTGGCAAAGTTCCAAAATGAACAAAGAATCAAAAACAGTTTGCCTTCTTCCATGTGCCTCGGTAGGCCATCTGTCTCATGTCTGTCCTCCACGCAGGCCATTACTTCTTATTCCTTCAATCAAGGTCTGCCCCTTCTGGAAGACCAAGCATGTGGAGTGGATCTCCTCCATGGATCGAGCCATATTCTGGCTGGTTTCCATGTGGGTCGGTGCTCCGTAGCCTTCTGTTGATAGGCCCCTATGTCATCCTGGTACACTTATAATTTACTACTGGTGCAGGCCCTGCTCAATTTGATGGATGATGGTAATATTTATTAAAATAATTGGTAACTCTCAAACAATTTGCATTTTAAACAAACTTAGTCTCTTCAAATTTTAAGCATGACATTTAATACTCTCAACTTTCCAACACATTTTGGTTTATCTAAGAAGCACATTTAAGCATGACAATTTTTATTTTTTAACATACTTCTATTAAATTATTAGAAAAATAGCATTTTAAGATTATGCTATTCAAAAACAAGCCAAACTTTAAAAAGTAACTGGAGTTCACTTTTTGACATTGTTTAATAAGTGGACACCAAAAAAATAAAAATTGTGGAGTAGATTAATTTTATTCCATATTTCGATCACATTTATTTTACTTTCACAGTCGTTTCAATGTATTAATCAGCAACAAGGGCAGGTCAACCATAGACGGTGGCCCAAGCACGTTATTTTCTTCTTCCTCCGTCGAGTGGTCGTAGATGCTTTCATATTCGGATCCTACATTGAAGCCAACTGTTTGTGAAACAGGCCACTGAATCTTGGCCTTCAAGGACAACAACCTCGAGAGTCCTATGCAGTTTTTAGGAGAAAGCTAATGGGTTTTAGGGCATTGCATATTGTTTAGATGACCATGTCTCATCCTGAAGATATCTTCAATGTCTGAGTTGGTGTACTGCTGGCTATTCTTGACTCCTAGAAAGCCTATTGAGCAAACCATTGGTCAAGCTATGTCAAGCGGCTGGATATTGAGCATGGCACCAAGCTAAGGAAATTGGGGATGTTGTCAAAATGGGGAGAGTTGCAATGGAGGATCTGTTTAGACTAATGCTAAGAATAGATAACAGGGCTTAGCACTCAGCATCATGCAAACTGAAGATAACTAGTTCTCTTGATGTGAAGGAGAAAGTGCTGGCATGTAGTGATGTGCTTTAAGTAAAGAGGTTGTTAGTTGAAACTGCTTACCAATTGTTATGATCATTGTATCTATTTAAAATCCATGGAATGGAACCTCTCGTATACCGAGAGAGATATTTTCTGCTTGTGCCTCTATGTTTTCATGGTATCAAAGCTATTACCTGTAGTATTACATTGAGTTTTATTCTGCATTCTCTTTTTCGTCATCTTGTATCCATGGCCTCAAGCTGATCCCTTGTTTTCATGGCGTTAAGCATTTGTTCCAAATACCCTTACCCCTTTAACTTAAATATAGCAACTTTCGTTGTGTTGAACTTGACTCATTCCAATTTCCGTTTGTGGAAGACACAACTTTTGGGCCTGATAGAAAGTCAAGGCTTTATTGATGGAGGTCATCATATGCCAACCAAGACAATCAGTTAGAAGAAGGTCGTTGGAAGTGAAACCATTGTTTTCAATCCAAACATTGATGCCTAGAAATGGTCACTACTGCAGAAGTTTGAAATGCTACAATATAACAACCCAACCCACTCCTGGGCTCGGGCCCCTGGTTCGACGGATCCCAACCCGCCCCTAGCAGTTTCGACTGCAACCTTAAAAGGGCTCGAAAGCATTAATGGATACAAGACTAAACTTTTGAGGTGTTACAATCCACCCCCCTTAAGTCACACGCATCCACGCGTGTGGGACCCCAGGTCCGAGTGTTGAACCGGCTCTGAATACCACTATAACAACTCGACCCACTCTTGGGCTCGGGGCCCCTGATTTGACGGATCTCAACCTGCCCCCTAGTAGTTTTGCCTCGAACCCTAAAAAAGCTAGAAACCATGACAATCATCTCATTAATGGCCTCCCTTTATAAGCCCTTAAAGATCGCTCACAATCTTCGATACAGGACTAAACTTCTAAGGTGTTACACACAAGACCTCAAGAACGAGAGTTTGTTTTGATGCAAAAGTTACAGACATTCAGAAAAAAAAAAAAAAAACCTCTTTTTGCAAGATTATGTCACTAGCTTTAAAAGTCATGTGTGATAAACCAAGTGCCATAGGTAAACCTCTTACTAACTACAATAAAACTTTTTGACTTCTGAGAAGTCTTGGATCAGAATATGAGGCGTTTGTGACTGCAATGTTGAAAGAACAGACACCATCTTTTGTTGATGTAGTGCCACAATTACAAGCTCATGAGACCATGTAGTTGCTCCATAGCAATGAAGGAGTGGACCAAAGTGTAGCGTTCACCACACAACGGGCCGGTGGTAATAAAAAGTACAATCAATACAACAACAAGAAGTGATTCAATTCACATGGTTGTGGTTTTACACCAGCTGGACAATATGGAAATCGTGAAAACCATAATCAAACTGAATCAGGAGTTTAGAATAGAGACCTGAAAAAAATATGCACGTCAACAAAGATAAGAAGCTTATGTGTTAGATCTGTGGTTTATCTAACCATTGCACCATAAAATGTTGGCACCACTTCAATCAAGCCTACCAGGCATATGATGCTCCGAAAGCTCTCGCAGTATTCGAACTTGCTGAAAATCAAGATGAAGAATGGTAGCTGGATACTGGTGCTTAGCAACTATTATGATTGTTGTATCTATTTAAAATCTATGGAATGGAACCTCTAGTATACAGAAAAGAGAAATATTTTTCTATGGATGTAGGTGAAACTCATCATTGAACCACATTATCTTCTGCTCGTGCCCCTATGTTTTCAGGATCCTCTCACGAACTACTTTGGCCGAAGAGGGCCAGACACAACCTCCACCTTGGGGTTTCTTCGGAAATGGCTAGGGCAAGAAGCCACCTGCATCCATGGGCACATTCGATCGGCAATGATAGTCGAGGGCCAAACATTGGCTGGAGGGAGAGCTCCATTCACTGGGCTCAATGTTCCATGGCACATTATCTGATACACAAGTAGTCGGATGTTGGGTGGTGGTAAAGTTTTGCCTCATTGTCATTGTGGCACTCTAACCATTTGAAAAAATGAGAAAAGAATAACATCTTCCAGCTCTAAAACCATCTAATATGGGTCTGGTTCAGGCTGTTGGGATTTTTCCCATCATGCATATACAAAACCAAACATATGTACCCTAAACAGGATCATGTTCATGTTAAATCATTGAATTAAACAAAACCTTAAACTAAAGCGGAAGCATACCTAAATCCATCTGAACTGGTGCACAGGAAGATCACAGCAGAGTCTTCCAGGGTACGTGCGGCGCGCGTGAGGTTTCTCTCAGATGGGGAAGAGGAAAACCCTAAAAACCAACGTTTCAGGCAACTGTTGCACGACCCCAGGGACCACTACCATTTTATATTAAGGGCAATTACGGATTCAACTCATCAAAGAGTCCATAATTGCGTACAGATGTCTATACATTTCAAAGTTACCCCATACCATCTAAAATGACGTAATATCCCAAAATGCAATCACTTAAGCGGATATTTACGTTAAGACAGCCATAATGTCTGAAATTCCTCATAGACATATGCCGGCCCACCAAATGATCTTACAATGTCCCACTCTGGCCAAATGTTTTTATACATTCAGACATTACATAAAACCTTAGGAGCTCATAATTGCTATCTCATTAAATGTCATTTTCACCAATCTCGTCCATGACCATATCAACACAGAACCAAAGCGGCTTTCGCTATATTAAAATTAGCTAAACCTTCAATTATCACAAATGTTAACACAATCAATGACATAGATCTGATCTGAATGTATAGCATGAGAATTACATGTAATGTGATTACAACATGTCTATTCTCAACTGGTCCAACTTTAAAACCTTATGGAGATAAATAACACAAACACATAAACACAGAATGGAACCAAAGAACTTTAAACTTTATTCTGCAGAAAAATTGAATATGTGTCCTTACATAAGAACAAACAAAATACAAACTCCCACTAAACCAGCACATCATCCAAAGATAACACCCTCATATGAACAACATGTTCGTAAAAAACCTTAGGTGTTAAACCCTTGGTAAGCGGATCCGCAATCATAGAGTCTGTCCCAATATGCTCTAAAGACACCTTACCATTCTGTATCCTCTCTTTAACAGCCAAAAACTTAATGTCGATGTGCTTCGACTTTGACAAAATGCGGCTACTATTAGAGTACATAACTGCTGAATTATTGTCACACAATAACCTTAGTGGTCTTTCCACACCACTCACAATGTGCAGCCCCGTGACAAAATTCTGCAACCACAAAGCATGATTGGATGCCTTGTAGCATGCTATGTTACTATCTTGGCACCCAGCAAAGTCAGAATCTGAATACCCAATGATCTCCTACTGGTCTGACTTCATGTATGTGAGCATAAAACCTTTTGTTCTTTGTAAGTACCTCAAAACTCTTTTGGCTACTTTCAAATGATCCATACTAGGATCACTTAAGTATCTGCCTAACATTCCCACAATAAATACAATATCCGGACGAGCACAAACCTGAGCATACATAAGGCTTCCCACAACAGACGAATAGGGAATCCTTTCCATTTCCTTAGATTCAATTTCACTTTTAGGGCACTGTTTGAGACTAAACTTGTCTTCTTTAGCAACTGAAGTATCTTCTGGTTTACAATCCTTCATGCCATATCGCTGAAGCACCTTATCAATGTAGGCCTTTTGTGATAATCCAAGAATACCCCGAGAACGATCTCGAAATATTTGGATCCCCAATACAAAAGATGCACAACCAAGATCCTTCATGTCAAACTTTGTTGACAAAAATTTCTTAGTTTCATGCAATATGCCCACATCATTACTTGCCAGCAATATATCATCAACATATAAAACCAGAAAGATAAATCTACCTCCACTGAACTTTTGGTATACGCATTCATCAACCATATTAGTTTCAAAGCCAAATGAAATTATAACTTGATGAAATTTGTAATACCAGTGACGGGAAGCTTGCTTTAGCCCATAGAAGGATTTCTTGAGTTTGCAGACCATTTTCTTTGCATCACCTGAAACAAAGTTTTCTGGTTGCACCATATATATTGTTTCATCAATGTCTCCATTTAGAAACGTAGCTCTAAGTCAAAATGAGCCACAAGTGCCATTATGGTCTTGAAAGAGTCTTTCGATGAAACTGAAGAGAAAGTCTATGTATAATCAGTGCCTTCCTTTTGAGTAAAGCTCTTTGCAGCAAGACATGCCTTATACCTTTCGATGTTACCTAATTAATCCTTCTTGGTTTTAAATATCCATTTACAACCAATGGGTTTCACACCTTCAGGCATGGAAACAATATCTCATACGTCATTGTACATCATTGACTTTATTTCCTCATTCATAGCACCTATCCACTTATGAGATTTAGAACTCTTTATCGCTTGCTGGAAGTTGATAAGATCATCTTCCATCAAGCCCATATCAACATCATGTTCTTGGGAAAAGACAAAATCATTTGAAATTGTATTTCTCCTCTCTCTAGTGAATCTCCTCAGTGGCACCTCTACTTGATTTTCTTGAGGTTGTTGAGTTTGTTCTTCAGTTAGATCGACATCATTGCCTTCTTCTGAATATGTTGATGGAACAATGGCAAAAATGAATACCTGACTATTGCTTATAACATGCGTATGAGTGGACTCAGGTCCCTCTTCAAAGGCAATGCTTCTAACCTAATCACATCCCCCAAACTCAATATCCTCAAAGAAATGGACATTTTCCGTTTCAAAGAAAGACTTAATGGATGGATTATAAAACTTATAACCCCATAATGTTTATTCATTTTCTCTTTATACATTCAATGCAAACATTAAAGTCTACAAAATCAAGGGACTCAAGAATTCTATTCAACATAAGCCTTTTAATCCTCTTTTCAGAGATATGTCCTAAGCGTCTATGCCACAACATAGCGGAATTCTCATTGGTTAATTTTCTTTTAGTACCACTAGACGTAACATGCAAGGTTTCATGATATGAAGCAACTCTATCAAGCAAATAAAGGTTATTGCTACCAGACAAAGAACCAGTGAAAATCACATTTGAATGTAGAAACAACTTAAATTTACTTCCTCCAAATGAACAATAATAACTAAATTTGTCCAACGAGAAAATAGAAACCAAATTCCGTTTAAAAGACGGTACCACATAAGTTTATGTCAAATTCAAATAACAACCAGTATTTAACAATAACCAAAAATCTGCTATGGCTTCAACTTTCGCCTTCTTGCCATCGCCCACATATGTGAGTATGTAGTACCTGACAATTTAGGCAGCCTTGCATAGAGACACTTATGTGAGTAGTAGTACCTGAATCTACCCACCAAGTGTTTCTGGGTACTGAAGTTAAATTAACCTTAGAACAACCAAAGTGAGAAGTGTATCATTCCTTTCACGCCATGCGTGAAACTTAGTACAATCCTTCTTCATATGACATTTCACCCTTACAAAGAAGCATCCTAATTGGCTTTCCTTATTCTTCTTTTGTTTCTTAATTGATGTCTGGTCCTTAGTAGTCTTTTTTTTTTACTTTTAAAATTTGAATCATTTAACTCAGGAATAGTACTCAACTTTGCAAATATCATATAAGTAGAACTCACTGTACAGAGAACAAACCAAAGCATGCTCACAATCAATACACGTACAAAGATGAAATAACAAATATAAATGAATTTAAATACAATGACGTAAATCTCATCACAAGGTACCGGTGCAACGTTAATATCCAATCTTTGGATTGAAATACTAACTGCAAGTGGTATTCTTGGTCAACAATAAATATAGATAATTAACCATGTCAAACAACGAGCCTATCTTTGGATTGATTCGTTATTCACATGGAAACCTGAAAATTATCACATATTCATTGCCCTGTATACTTAAACCTGACCAAACAACAATCCTCATTTGGGTTGATCATTGCCCGCATGGATCAAGTATATAATCATCTAATGTTCAAAACAGGCAAATTCGTACAACAGATGTCACTTTGGCGACATAAAGTACAAACTTACTCATTTCAAACAACAGACATGACCAAAGATCAAATTCATAATCCAAACATTCATCTAAAGTTCACCCATAATTTTACTAACATGCAAAACATGATACATAAATTAAAATTGCATACAAAATTTGCCCTACATTAAATCCAAAACCAAATGATTCAATGATGTGACACATACAAAATTGCTTTACATTGAATCCAAAAACAAGATGATTCAATGAAATGGGCCCAAAAGAGTCCAAAATTTCATGAACCGGTGCCATAATCATGCTTAAGTGGGTCAAGAACCACTTAATCGGCCTTAAAATAACCTGTATCGTTCTTAAACCACAACTGAAACACCCACGTGCCCCTAAATAGGTCTGAACTGGTTTAAAAATTAGACGAACCGTTCAAAACTAGACTGTATCGGTTCCAAAATCCACTAAATTGGTTTGAAAAATACCAAAAATAGGTTCGGAAACTGAATGAACCAGTCTGAAATCAGCTGAATCAGTCTGAAAAGGGTCAGAATTGGTTCCAAAATTGAATGAACCGGTCTGAAAAGCTGTGAATCGGTCCGAAAATCAACTGAATCAGTTCTGAAATGCCTGAATCAGTTCCAAAATTGAATGAACCGGTTCTAAAAAGCCTTGAATCGGTCTCAAAAGGTCCGAACCGGTCTGAAAATCAACTGAACCGGTCCAGAAAAGATCTGAATCGGTCCCCAAAAGGTTCAAACTGGTTCTGAATCTGGTTGAACCAGTCTAAAACCGAATGGACCGGTTCGACTCTTTTCAGAACCGGTTTGACAAAAATGAACCGTTTTACAAAACTTAAACCACATGGATACCGATTGTTGGATCGATGGACCTGACCTGGTCCAACCCAAATCGACCGCCCCAGCGTCGCGGGCTTCGCCTCCACCGCTCGCTTGCCGAATGGCAGGCGGGCGGTGAAGCTCCACCAGCAAGCCACCCAACACCGTGGGTGGCCGCCAGTGGGTGCCGCTAGAGTCGCCGGACGTCGACCGCCGCGATGGCAGGCCGACGCCCACTGGAAACTGGCCTATTCTGGCCGGTTTCCCCTTCGATTTCTGCCCCCTTTTCTCTGTTTTGAAAACGGTTAAAAACGGCAGTCGACGGCAGCGAAGGCCACCGGCAACGTTGGGTGGGCGTCTGCTGGTCCGACGGGCCCGTCCGGCGACAGCAATGTCACCGGCGGTCGCCCTTCGCCGGTCGTCACACCTCCCAACCGTCGCTCCTCACTGCCTACTCGTTCTTGTGCCCCTTTTCCCTTTTCTTCCTCTTGCGTGGCTGCGACAGACGCAGGGGAACCACCGACGGGCCGCCGGCGGGTCGCGCCAGGACGGCCGGCAGATGGCTGTCACCTTCCGGTGACGGTTGCCTGCCGAAAACTAGCCGTCCCTTCGCCATACTTCCATGTGCCTCAGGCGACTGCAGCGGAAGCCCGACGGCTTCCGTTGCTCGCCCATGAATTTTTTTTTTTTTAAATCACAGCCAAGAACAGGGAAGAATCGAATTCTTGGAAGAATCGAACGAGAAGACACTCAAAATCATCAAAAAATTCAACGATTTAACAAAGAACTTGTGTACCCTAAACAAGATCATATTCATGCTAAATCATTGAATTAAACAAAACCTTAAACTAAAGCGAAAGCGTACCTGAATCCATCTGAACTGGTGCAAAGGAAGATCACAGCAGGGTCTTCCAGGGTATGTGTCTGAGATGGGGAAGAGGAAAACCCTAAAAACCAACGTTTCAGGCAACTGTTGCACGACCCCAGGGACCACTACCATTTTATTTTAAGGGCAATTACGGATTCAAACCATCAAAGAGTCTGTAATTGCGTACATGTATCTATACATTTCAAAATTACTCCATACCATCTAAAATGACGTAATATCCCAAAATGCATTCACTTAAGCGGATATTTACGTTAAGACAGCCATAGTGTCTGAAATTCCTCATAGACATATGCCGGCCCACCAAATGATCTTATGCAGGCCCCTTGTCAAAACCCTTGGTTGACATCCGCCCAACAGGTGGGTTGTAGCCAGCCAACTAGGGTGAGGCTCAATTGTCCCTAGGCCACCTTTTGACTTTACTTAGACATGACTTAGTGGATCGGTTTATGATAATTACACGTCGGTTGACTAAATTTGGTGGGAATCATACTTCATAGTTAGGAGTTGTGGCCTTGATAAGGAATAGGTCTAGGTGTCTCTGCATGGTTTTGGTCTAGCGATCTAGGATGTGGTGGGGCCCAAGCCAAGGCCCCTTGCCAAGACCCTGGGGTCACTGCTGGCCAACATGTTGCCTCATGATAGCCTTCCACTTTGGTTGGCCACGCCTTGGTAGATGAGTAGACGAGACAGTTGAATGTCGGTGGACAAAGTTTGGAGGCAATCCGACTCTCGTGGAAGGAATTGTGGCCCTAAGATTAAGAATGGATCAATCCAGTGTCTCTGCATAGTTTTGGCCTAGCAAGCTGGGACTCGACCTGTAGACCCCGTCATGCGGCTCGACCAAGCAGGCAAGCTATGGCTTGTTTGAATTTGAGGTACGCTTGGCATCAAGCCCAGCTCAGCCAAGCCTGGCAGATATATGCCTCCGCCAGTCATAGCAATCAAGGTAGTTGGGCTCCGCTCAGCCATGACTAAGTGTGTCCGACAATGGCCGACTCTTGTGCGACATGGTTCTCTGTTGTGATGATAGATGGGGGTTTGGAAAGGTTGGGCCCCTTGCACGCTGTCTGATACTTACCAAGCTTGAATTTGGTTCGCACTTGAAACATGGCACCAGCTTGATCCGATTAAATTAAACTATATATTTAATATAAAACAATATATAAATATAATTAATTATAATAAAGTATTATAAAAATATATATACATCAATAAAATATGTATTAAAAAAATTTATCGGATCGAACCGGGTTTAGTCGATCCCACCTAAAACAACCGATAACTTATCGGGGGGTCTTGTTTTTCGGGCCCGAGTCCGACTAGGCGCCTATCGAGTACCTGACCCGACCCCAGCCTTAGCGGCAAATGGTCCAGACCAGATTTCCAAAGCCGAATATGTCCATGTATTCTATGTCTTCCAAGTGAGGAATTGTTATCCCTTCAACATTGTCCTCTTGTCCCTGAGCTGCACATACTAAGTGGTGAGATTTTGCTTGTTTTTACTTGCATGTAAAATCCACCATACCCCTTCTTCTTTTTTTTTTTTACAGTATATAAGCATGGCCGTCCCTAGTTTTGAACTGAAGGCGTTTCTCCCACACACCCCAATTTTGCCCGTTTGAGTTATGCCTCTCCAAGCACCTTCATTGTATTCAATATCTAAAGAAACTTGTCAAGTTTTTACTTTTCGACGATATCCAAATCCAATATTCGTTGTTGTGTACTATTACATATATGAATACTAATCATATTGAAAGGAAGCGGAGCAGCTTCTTGCAAGAGACCATGTGATATGAGATGGAAATAATAGAAACACCCTTGATGATTAAGTGGGAGACTCTCCCCTATAAAATGAAATATACCTAATTGTGAATGAAATGAGATGCAATGCATGTCCACCTTGCATTAGTGGACATGCAGCATAACATTTTACGTGGTTATGACACAGTGGCATGATGGTACGTTAGCATTTATGCAGCCAATGATATCTTAAACTGGTTAAATTACACGTTTTAAGAAAAAATAATAAAATGTTAAAAAAATAAGTTACCCGTAAGTGCTATGCTAAATTTGCAAAGAAATTAGAAGAAAGAGCTTTGTTGCCTGTTTGGCATCAGGACCTGCAGCGCTGTCTTCATCTATACCAAACCTGTTTGACATCCTCTATGGTGACTGGACTAAGAAATGTATCAATCTTCTCTTCTGAAACCATCTTACCATCAGCAATACCCTTCTTACCATCAGCAATACCCTCCATAATATCCTCAGTCGCACCATCTTCATTCATCATAGCATCAAAGAAAGAGCTTGCTGCCTCCACCATCTCCTCCATGGTTTCATGCCTGTGCCCATTGACTTCCAATATTTCAATCTTGTTCTTCTTAATACGGTTGCTGAAAACTGCTTGGAAATATTGTGTATTGCTATCTCCTCTTTTGAGCCATCGCACCTTAGACTTACTTCTCCACATGATTTCTTCTAAGAGCAGAACATGGTTAAGCTCTTGGCGGATGATAGATTCTTCCACTGTGGCTGCTCGAGTGGAGCATACAAGGACTTCACCTTCTCATATATCATGTCAAATTCTTCTTTGTTCCATCTACTGAGCCTCTTCTTGACTGCTGTCAGCTTACCCAAAACTCTCACCATGGGACATCAGTAATGGATTGTGGCCCAAGCTTCGTTGATAATTTCTTTCCCCCTACTATCATTGAGCCATGACTTAAAAAATCTAAATCTTCTTTTCCATCTCTCTTGAAATCTTTGTTCTCTCAACTCCAAAACCATAGCCGGTGGTCTGACGATGGGCGAGCTCTATGTTCAAGGAAATAATTGACCGGAAGGTTATTGGCTCCGTAGTGGTTAATGAAGCACCAATCAATTTTGCAAAGAATGCATTCATCTCCTTGTCTTCGATTAGACCACGTGAAGGCGTTCAGCGAGCTCTTTATCTCTTGCAAATTACTATCACAGAAGGATTCGGAGCCCTACCAGTTTTGTCTTCTTGAGATCTCATCGCATTGCGTCTTCCATCATGATAACAAGACACAAATTCTTGTTAATTTCCACCTTTAAAAGACAATTTTATTTTCGTAAGTCACTACTTTTATAAGAAAGTCTTTTTATGTATTTTGTGTATTCAACAAGAGTGGACCGAACCACGTCTTCTTCTCCCCCCCTTTATTGAGGTCGCTGCGAGAAAAAAAGACAAAATGAGTGTGAACGAAGGAAAGACGTGGCTGCACTTTTGGTGGCACTAGATTAGCAGCTGTTCTTGGCTGGCGCTTTTTGTGCCCTGGAGCTGAACACAATTATCCTACTAGTGAAGCAGCAGAATTTGAACAAACTTTGCAGCAAGATGCATTTGTGCTTTCCCACATATAGGTATCTTTTCACTAATTCTTTGCTTAATTCATTAACGTAGTTGACAAAATTGGATGCCTATAGAATTAGATTTTGTAATTCATATAAGCATGTAACCTACATGCAGCTCATGCAAATTCTGCCAAGTTTATTTCCACTTCTCAAAATGAAAGAAATTCACATTTAATAGCACCATTTTTTAACTGTAGAGTGATAGGAGAGAATGGGCCTCGGCACGATCAGAACTTTACTTGTTCTGTGGTCACCAAAGGTAGTGCAGAATCTTTCCAGCAGTCTAAGCAGAAAACTTTTCTGCTACAAAGATGTTGCAGTATATGAAGAAAACAGAGAGGATCGAGCAATCTTGTTGGGTACTGTTTGTGAGGATTTGGCTTATCATATTAGTTCTTTTCCTTATTTTCAGACGCCCCAATTTTGGCGGATGGTTTCTGAAAAGGACAAAGAGACCAGCTTCAGGCAGGCTCCAACTTGCTAGTTTGATTTCAATTCCTAAAACCTCTGAGACTCTAAAAGAGTCTGTGATCGCAATGAAGAGAATCTGAAGATGTCATTTTACACTTGTGCCTTCATGATGTCAAAGTTTCACAAGGTCGGGCAAAATATTGTGGAAAAGAAGTGCAATTTCTCAATGACATAAATTTTGCGTACAATACAAATTTCAAATCCTTGTTGGTGCAACCCGTCATCTCTTTCTTTTCCTGTTTAAACCTCAACGATGTACACAGTTCTACAATAAATATTGAATAAAACTAACAAGAAAAAGAAACAGCTACCAGCTTTTTGTATTTTCTTATTTTATTGCACATGAAATGGTAAATGGAAAAAAAAAAACTCACGGTGGTATCTGAACTGCGTTCATGAGAGAAACAAGCGATAATGGGTTTTTAATTTTGAGAAGATTTTTCATCTCAAAATTGGCTTTGCTCCATTCAACCGGCTCTGGCTTACTAGGGTCACTAACAGAACAAGAAATAACAAACAAACTTTGACTCTAATCTAATCAAAGCAATCTCTCAGTTCATTTCAGATGAGACTTCCTATTGATCAAGGCATTCACTAAATAAGTGAGTTTCCCAACTAGTTATTAGCTTGATGAATAACAAATTATGAAGTTTATAAAGTAAACGTGTTTCCCACTTAGCTACGAACTTAATGAATGAACCCCATTATCTGCAAGCTAGAATTAGAAAGAAATCCAGAAAGAATCGAAGATCCGAAACCCAATTTCAAGCCCCGAGTTTCATCCAAAGGGAGGCAATATCTTTAGTCCTGTATCGAAAGATTTTGGGCAGTGAAGGCGAGCGGGATGACTATAAAAGAAGAGGAAGGGGTACACTGGAACTCATACCTTTCTCGGCCTTTTGGCTAAGATCAAGTGTAGTATCTGTTCTTATCAGTTTAATATCTGGTACGTGGTCCATGTGACCACACGATATCAAATTAATTTCTTATGGGCGAGGTTGGCCACCACCGGTAGCCTGCTGCACGGGCGAGGCGCACCCCTACCAAACCTTTTAATGAAATTTTGGTCTCTTTATATAAGTCACTCTCTGTTGATTGTTTCTTCGTAGATGAAGATTAGGCCATATTACAACCTAGTTGAAGGTTTATCGACCTATTACTGAAGGTCTGAGCTTTGGTCTTACTACCTAGTTTC
This sequence comes from Nymphaea thermarum, assembly GCA_011799765.1. NCBI lineage: Eukaryota > Viridiplantae > Streptophyta > Magnoliopsida > Nymphaeales > Nymphaeaceae > Nymphaea > Nymphaea thermarum. The sequence continues at coordinate 3,819 of JAANDH010000203.1, read as the reverse complement.
CAACAACCTTTGTTTCCAACTGCATTTGTGGTTTTAATTAAATATAAAAAGCTTTGAATGAATAAGCAGCTGAGTTTAATAGTTTTGTTACTGTGACCTTGTTCAGTCTAAGGGACGGTTTAGCACCAATTTTAACTATAGATCAATCGCATGCTGCAATGAAGAGTTGAAGGTTGAGAAATATTTAAAAGCAAACAATATACTTGTGTCTCATTTACTTATTGATGTTGATTAATGTGGATTAGCTATAAATTGGCAAAGTTCCAAATTGAACAAAGAATCAAAAACAGTTTGCCTTCTTGTATGTGCGTCGGTTGGCCATCTGTCTCATGTCTGTTCTTCTTCCTTCAATCAAGGTCTGCCCCTGCTGGAAGACCAGGCATGTGCAGTGGATCTCCTCCATCTGGTATGGTGCTGAATGGCAAACGCTTAGTGGGCATTGGGAGCCACGGGCGCCAAGCTGGTTAGTGCGCAGATCGATCGAGCCATGTATGATAGCCCTCAGGCTGGTTTCCATGTGGGTCGGTGCTCCCTAGCCTTCCATTGATATGTCTGTAACGTATCCTGCTACCCTTATAATTTACTTGGACGTATGCTGGGGCACTACTGGTGCAGGCCATGCTTAATTTGATGGATGATGGCAATATTTATTAAAATAATTGGTAAATTTCCAACAATTTGCATTATCAACAAACTTAGTCCCTTCAAATTTTAAGCATGACATGTAATACTATCAACTTTCCAACACTTTTTGGTTTATCTAAGAAGCACATTTAGGCATGAAAATTTGATTTTTAACATACTTCTATTAAATTATTAGAAAAATAGCATTTTAGGATGATGTTATTAACAAAAAAAGGTGAAACTTAAAAAAGTAGCTGGAGTTCACTTTTTGACATTGTTTAGTAAGTGGGACACCAAAAAATAAAAACTGTGAGTAGATTAATTTTGTTCCGATCACATTCATTTTTACTTTCACAGTCATTTCAAGGTAAATAATTAGCAACAATGGCACGTCAACCATAGACGGTTGCCCAAGCACAGTATCTTCTTCTTCCCCCTCCTTCGAGTGGTTGTAGTTGCTTTCGTATTCGAGTGATTGGCCCCTTGCACGCTGTCTGATACTTACCAAGCTTGAATTTGGTTCGCACTTAAAACATGGCTCCAGCTTGATCCGATTAAATTAAAACATATATTTAATATAAAACAATGTACAAATATAATTAATTATAATACAATATTATAATTATATATATACATCAAGAAAATATGTATTAAAAAACTTTTGTCGGATCGAACCGGGTTTAGTCGAGCCCACCTGAAACGGCCGATAACTTATCGGGGGGTCTTCTTTTTTGGGCCCGAGTCCGACTAGGTGCCTATCGAGTACTCGACCCGACCCCAGCCTTAGCTGCAAATGGTCCAGACCTGATGTCCAAAGCCGAATATGTCCATGTATTCTATGTCTTTCTAGTGAGGAATTGTTATCCCTTCAGCATTGTCCTCATGTCCCAGAGCTGCACCGATACTAAGTGGTGAGATTTTCCTTGTTTTTACTTGCATGTAAAATCCACCATACCCCCTTCTTCTTCTTTTTTTTTTTACAGTATATAAGCATGGCCGTCCCTAGTTTTGAACTGAAGGCGTTTCTCCCACACACCCCAATTTTGC
>JAANDH010000202.1:279710-351144 GCA_011799765.1 Nymphaea thermarum | reverse complement strand
TAATGGGAACGAAAAATCTGAAAGAATACTGCCAATTCATGCAAAAGTATCCAGAGCATAAGTGTAGTGAATGCGGAAAAGGCAAGGAATTGTGCGAAGTAAATCTTTAGTAATAATTCCAGTCAATACTTCAATCACTACCATCTCATGGAAAAGCTGTGATTGATTGGAATTTATTCTAAAGAATTACCAAGAGTACATGCTTGGGGTCCATTTTACTGCAAAATTGCACGCGAAATCTGAATCGAGTTACTAATAAATTCCTTTTTGCTTCGTTGAAACCAACTAATCGTACTTGGATTCCTGTGTCTGTTGACATTCCGAATGGCTCAAAATTTGGGTCCCGATGTTCGACGCCTCGAAACTTCGGCCGACCACATGCACACAAGAAATTTTGCTTCAAAACAGAGAGAGAGAGAGAGAGAGATATGATAAAATGAAAATATATAGCAAAATTTGGGGACAAGAAGTCCCCTAAATACATAAAGCAAGCCGCAAAACAAAATAAAAAGGAAATATACAAGTTAGTATCACAATAAAACGTAATAAGAGAGATAGAGAGAGTGGACAGACAGAAAAAATATAGTCACCCAGCAGTAGACGAAGGACGGCGCCGTAGCCGAATAGCAAAGTGAACATCTCCCTGCACAAGGCGTGCTACAGACTCCGACGATGAGAAGGTGTCCCTGAAGACCCTGTTGTTGCGTTCTTCCCAAATGCGCCACCAAGAAGAGATGAGCCAGAACCTCCAAACACGACCACAGGTGAAAGACAGGTGGGAAGAAGGGCAAAAGAGGAAAAAAAGATGAATGGATGGTGGGTTTGGGAGGTTGTTAACGAAGGAGGGTCATGCAGAGGCAAGAACACTACAGAAAAAAGGACAAGAGGTAAAGAGGTGAACCCGAGACTCAGCCGCGGCGAGACAGATGGGACATTGGTTAGCCAGACTAATACCGAGACGTTGTAGGTGATCAAAGGTATTGATGTGACCATTAAGAAGAAGTCACACAAAAGCAACGGCACGAGGAGAGGGACCAGGGGACCAAAGAGATCGGGGTGGAAGCGACGCGACAGAAGAACCGAAGGAGGCCAGGTAACAAGAAGAAAAAGTGTATTCATCGGAAGACGAAAGAGGCCAGGAAGGGGGGGCGAGCGGTGGGAGGTCAGCAAGGCGGAGGAAAAGAGGAAGGGCAGGAAGCAGACCGCTCCAAAAGTGTAAAGGAGAGGTGTGGGAGATGGAAATATTCCAATCACTAGGGGAAGACATGTCATATTTGAAACAAATGAAACGGGAGATGGGAGAAAACTCAGTTGTCAGACGCCACCACCAAGAACATAAAGAGGACTCACACGCCCGACTAAGGTTGGTAACCCCAGCACCCCCAAGAAGACGCGAAATGGCAACCATATCCCAACGCGCAAGACAATCCGAAGGTCGATCACCATCCCAAATAAAATTACGAATGATCTTGTCAAACGTTTTCAGCACAACCGCAGGAAGTCGAAAGACCGCCAAGAAGAGGGATGTGCAGCAGAATGCCAGCAGTTCTACGACTACATACTGCGAGAAGACAATTCATCTTTGGCACGATCTTTGACCAATGGCCGCAAGAACTCTTTCGCCGGCTTTTTAGCAGGCCAGAGTTACAGGATGGACAGAGGATGGGACGGAGGTTCCCCTCCCTCTCTCTCTCTCTCTCTCTCCTCCATGGGGACAAAAGCATCGCTGCGTTTGAGCTGCTCTAAAATGACAGTGAACGACTTGACTTGTCTTTGTTGTTCAGACGGTTCCTTTTGGGCGAAAATGGTAACATTGGGTAGCGGATACTGATTGAACTCGATTCCCCTCTAGCTTAGGCTCCAAGACTTCGCTGCTACTGTCAGCAGTAGCGGGAATGATCATCCCTGCTTGTCCTGCAATTTATAACCTGCACCGCACAGGCAAGGCAGCAGCCAAGTCGGCGTACGTCTGGGAGAAAAGACAGCCACCATGAGAAGTCCGAAACGTGAAAAAGGGGCGGACATCTTGACCAGTGGACCTTGCAGAAAAGCCTGGGGAGTTTGATCCAATTGAGCTTGCTCGAATTTTCCGGTTGAACAACAAGGCTTGTAACTTGAGGAAGCCAGCTTTGGTTCTCTCTTAACGCCAAGTATCTACAGATAGGTTCCAACAGTTAGAAGAAGACAGTAAACAGGTCAAGTAATCCACGTGCTGCGTCGTTAGCAATGGCTGTCGCCAATGGCGCTTTACCCTTTTTTAACCAACAAGAGAAAAGAAAACCACTTTAACCAGCACGAAGTACAGACAACATGTCCACAGATGACACAGACTCCCAAGTTCTTTCTTGGAGACTGAGGCGGATAAGTGATAACATCTTTGCAAGGAGGAGAAGAGAGGTAGCTCTTAAGTTATGGTAGCGAGGAAGAATGCTGATATTAAAATTTTATGGGGTTGAGGGTGTGACATGGTCTGTCAGTTTGAGTGTGATTTCATTGTGGGAAAAAAAAACACGAGAGAAAAAGCGAATGTGGAACCAGCCAATCCAAAGCAACAAAACAGTGAGGGGATCCTCCCCGCGCAGGAAAAAGGCAAGGGACCACAACCTTATCTCATCTTGGTTCTGTTTGTTGGAAGACCGTCATAAAAACAGGCTTACTCATTACAGGAAAATAGCCGCTCGGCGTTATCCAAACAAACCACAAGAAAAAATTCAGGATTCATCGGAGAAAAGATTGACGGAGGGATGGAAGAACCAACAAAAAAGTCGCAAGTATGAAAAGAATTAATGAATAATCACATCATTAGCAGAGGACATGATTACAGAAAAGGGATTCCCAGTTCCAATCATCCAAAGCAGATGCTTAATCACAGTGTCTCTTTCAGGTCACGGGAACAGATCATCAGGATGGACTTTGCCTTTTCCTTTTTCTCCATCACGAGATTAGACTCCATCTTTCTTGCTTCTCTTTCTTGATTTAGAGAAGCCCATGGGACTTCTCTACTCCGTAACAATTTTGAAGCTCCCAAATTTGTCGTCTACACCATGGTTGTATATTTACAATCAAGGGAAAAAAGAATATGCATAACAGACATGGCTCTTACAATTATCCCACCAAAAGAAAGAAGAGCATAAAATGATCCCTCAAACTTCCTCCAACCACCATAGCCGCCGCCGTCGGCATGAACGGAAGCCCTAGCCCCATCTGGAAACGCCACTACCATATTCGAATGCCCACGCACCATGCTGCCTCGAGGGCCTGGACAATGCCGAACCATGCGTCCTGCTGCGACCCCTCGGACTAGAACCAGATTCCAAATTCGACGATCTTGAAGAAGACGATGGGCGGAGCCTGCCGAGGAAGGAAAAGAACCTTCTAAATGCTTGCCCGACACCACCACTCGGCCTTGAGCTGCTGCTTCGAGCAGCAACCCAAGGCACCCGCCTCGCCGCTGCTCCAGAATTGAGATCGCCGTCCATTTCCGTGTAAACCACCGGAAGCTCGCCTTCCCCTGGACGGCGGCCACCAGAAAACCTGCCGACGGCGAACCCACCACCAGGCAGCCTCCAAATAGTCAACCCGACGGTGTCTTCTTCCTCTGGGGCATCAGTGGCTTGAGGGGCATTCCTTGGCGCCGGCGGCTGAACATCGGTAGGAAGCTCGTGGCGGCAGACTGGGCAAGAATTGTGCATTGAGAGCCAGGGGAGGATGCAATCGGAGTGGTAGATGTGTTTGCACGGCATCTCCCGAGCTTCGGCGTCGAGCTCGAAGGGGTCCATGCAGACCGCGCAGTGAGAATCGCAACTGATGTGGCTCTGGACGATCTTGATCGTGGGCATCGCCTCCACCGCGCTCTTGGACGCCGGCGGGTTCTCGCAGCGTCCGACCCCATTCACGTCAACCTGGCTCAGCTGCTCAAGGAGCCGATCGAACCCGGATCCCATCAGAAAATCGGACATGCTCGACGGGAGAGGCCTGAGCCCCGATCCGACGCCATCGTCGTAGTATAGCTCGAACCTTCCCCGCTCGAGCGCAGGCAACACCGCCCCGCGGCCGGCTTCCCCGGGGGGCCCGCGTAGGACGATTACGGGGTTGAATGGCGACCTCTCCCCGGTGCCCCTGTTCCTCCGGCCGAAGCTCGAACCCTGACCAACGGAAGCGCGCGGAGACGATAGCCCGGGAGAATTGGACCGGCTAGTCGACCGACCGACAGAAGCAGCGGGGAATCGACGATGGCGGACCTCCATCGACCTGCGGGGACTATCAATCTCCTCGACGAACCCTCCATCGCAGTCGGGACAGACGACGCTCTCCCTGGTCCACACCCTCACAAACCGGCTGCATCGGTAGCACCAGTAGGAGGAGCTCAAGGAAGACATCTACGACCCCCACAACACCCTCACTTCCCGAAAGCCCCCAACCCCAAATACAGCGACTCTCCCAAGATCCTCCCCCTAAAACGAAAACCCAAAATCACACAACCAAGAAACACGATTTTTCCCTAGCACCCACCGAAACACGAAACCCCACAGCAGAAGTCACCCCAGGATTCGAGAAAAAGGCAGATCAAACACAAGACGAGAGGCAAGCCAAAGGAACAATGCAAAGAAAGGCAGGTCTAGGGTGTGATCCGCACCGCCCGGTGTTATTAGAGCAGGACACAGAGAGAGGGTGTTAAAGATCCCCGAACGATCACTTTCCGGCCGGATAATGCCGGAATAAGAGAGTGAAGACCGGCGGGAGGGGGTGTTATTGAGAGGGGAGAGGAGGAGAGAAAGGGATCGGCTTTTTGAAGATAAAGAAGGAAAACGCAGCGCAGCGATCCCCTTCACCCTCCCTCTCTCTCTCTCTGGGAATCTTCAACAGCGGCAACCGCGAAGGCGCGTGCGATATAGCTCAGCCAAGGGCTAGCGTGTTAAGGACTTCCCGGGCGCCAGCGGAGCAGCTGACCTGGCGAAGTCCCATTGGCTAAAGGAGTTAGATTTTTGTCGCGTAGTAACGGAGCCCCACCAGCCTGGTGCCCCGCGGGACCCACTCCTCGGCCCACCTACTCCGCCCGAACTTGGACCTTGACGCCTCGTGGAATGGAATGGACGCCCATGGGGGCTTTGACTTTTATCCAAACCCGACTGGCCCACTTGGCAATCGACGCGAATCTGGATGCATCGGATTCCGCGAACTGGGCCGCTGGATCTGGATACGGGTATATGACTCTTGCCTCCACCCTTTGCCTCCACCCTTTGTACTTTGGATCTGGATCTGGATCCAGGTTTTTAGTACATTTTTCCTCTCAGCGTCGCGATTCGGACAAGTCTTAGCTCATTCTTGGCTGGCAAGGAGCTATTCGTTGTCACTATAGTGACAAAAATGTGGGCAGATTTATTTGCTGTGCAGCGAAAAACTCGTCCGCTTTCCAAAAGCGAAAGCATTTGGTTCAATCATGATTTGGATATATGTATTATCTTAGTGTAGGCCTCCCAAAATATGCACGCAAACACTAGATTGTGGAAATCTTAATGAATTTAATTTTGCGTTTAATTTTGTATATGCTTAAGACCCGGGAACAGATACGGTGGAGATCCAAAACGATTTCTTTAGATTTCCTTTCTTTATTCCCCTGACCAAACGCATCTACAGTAGGAGATACTGTTGCAAGCAGGTAGGAGTCTTTCATTTCACTAGACTTTTGTGTATACAAGAAGTTAAGTGGATTTTTTTTTTATTTTCACTAATTATTTAACAAAAATTTCACTTGTTATGGTGAACTTTTACATTGCTTCCATTCTCACCCTATTAGTGGATGAAAGAAAATGATATTAAATTGAGCGAGCAGAAGCATTATCTTTAAGCTTGTAATAGTAACATTATCAGTTGTATTGTAAACCATGAGCAGGAGAGCCCAAATAATGGAGAATAGGTTGTAGGAGGGCCATTACCTTAAGTTATAGGTCCCGCATATAATTTTTTTGGTGCAGCCCACACCTAGCACGCCCTTACCCATTTGATTTTCCAACCAAAATAATTAAGTAAAGAGGTTGACCAACTAAATCTGGTAATTAATAAATACATGCGTTCTAAAAAACTCGTGGACCTATTCCTGTCTTCTAACCAACTGCCAGAACGGGTGACCAAAATTGCATCAGAAAAATTCGCCGATTCCCAAGGCGTTCGTTTTATTTGTTTATTTATCTTTTGTTCATTGCGGTTATATTTATATGCGTAAGATTTCGAAAAAGAAAAGGAAAGATATTCATCCAAATTTATGTGCTGATGAGCAAGAACCTCTGTCGGGCAAATCGGCGCCTTTCTTTCTATATCCATATGATTTTGACAATCATGTACATGGTCTCAAGAATGACTGCTGAATGCTGTGTAAGAAGTTGCGAGCCAAGAAAGACATTCCAAAATCAGAGTTGAAAACGCCAACTTCAAAATCGATTTAATTATCTGCATGAATCGATAGGATATCATATCTGGTAAAGCTAATCGAGCTTTTCTGATTAAGTTAACTCGTTTAATATGGTTATATATCAAAAGCAGACGCAAACATTCAATATGTGGTACCAGTTGTAACACTAATACATATGCAAGCAGGCCTGTCATGTCAGTATACATCAGAGCTCTGTAATTGTACTTCTGGAATGATCTGTAATTCATGTTCCTTTAGTCCATAGATCTGAAGTTCAATCCTACCACCTTTTTTTCTTCCTATTAAAGATGCAAGGATTTGATTTTCAAAAGGGAAGTTGTTAAATGTAAGTTAACTCAAACATGAATGATCCAGCTTGTGGGATGTCCCAGACATGATTGGAAACCCGCAGCAATCCACTGCATTAGATTTAGACACGGCAAGCTGCTGCACAGATGAGATCATGAACAGGCGCCGGACTCAACATGGTTGTTTCATATATGCTTCGCTTCAAATATAAAAGAAAAACATTCTTGTGATTCATGTTTGAGTGAAGTCGTCGGTTCACTGTAAATATATTTCACTTCATTTATTCTTTTTCATGCAAAGTAATACAACAAACACCTGGAAACTCCAACAATAAACTGGCCCAAAGACAGCAGTTTGTAAGTTCGAAAAAATTCCACCTATCAATATACGGAAAAAAAATATGATAAATATCTTACACGCAGGGAAAGAGATTAAAAGAAGAATCAGTGGAAGGATTTGAGGAGGTGCCGGTGAAGAAGGCCCTCCACCTTCTTAACGAAGCCGTCCCAGTTGGACGCATGGGACACGGTCCCGTCGTTCCCGGCCAGCACCTGGTACTTGTCCCGCCGGGTCAGCCTCGTGCACTCGTACCCCATCGCCGACCCCAGTATGCGCTGCACGTAGTTGGCCACCTCCTGCGCGCTCTTCCCGCCCGAGCAAGTCAGCTCGACGGGCAGCTGGTTCAGCAGGGTCACCTCGTAGGCGGGTCTCGGGTTCATCATGAAAAATATCGGATCCATCGCCTTGTACCCCCGAGCCGTCGTGGCGTGAAAGAAGCTGACCCGGTAGTTGATACCGACCGGTACGATACGGTCCGTCAGCTCGGCGAACAGCGCACTGAACCGCAACAGAAACGGTTCCCGGCACGTCGTCCCTTCCGGGCACACCACCAGGTCCCCCTTCCCCAGCTCCACCCTGATCCTTTCCGCGTCGACCTGGCGGTTCCGAGTCAGTCGGACCGTCGGTATCGGAGATAGGATCTCGGAGAGGCGCGAGACCGAGTAGGTGACCGCCGTGAGCCTGCGTTGCAGGGCTACGGACAGGGCGACCGGGTCCATCAGGGTGCGGTGGGTGCACACGAACAGCACGCCGCGGCCTGCCTCGCTGCTCGCCGGCGGCGGAGGGCTGCCCCGCACGGTGAGCTCGCCGCCGAAGATGGGGATGGAGTAGGGGATGAGCCACACCGGCTGCAAGACGCCGGCCAGGAGGCGGACGAAGGCCAGAACCGCGCCTAGAGGAATCCAGATGAGGGTCAAGAGAGCGGTCGCTGGCGTCGGCCGGCGGACCAGTCTCCCGTCGTGGAAAATGACAGGTGGTGGCCGGAAGAGCTGGTCCGAGTGGGTCTCGCCGTCGGCAGTGAATGGCGCGTGGTGCTGCTCCTGCATGTGGATATCGCTCGAGGGTTAGAGCAGGTGAAATGGTCAAGAAATAGTTTTTTTTTTTTTTTTTTCTGTTGACATCCGCAGTAGCTTATGTGCATTAATTACTTTCTTCTTTTTCATAAGTTCAACAATTTCTTGTCCATCATGTTTCCTGCGGCCCAACTGTTCTTACCAGTGGCTTGGGAAACTCATCATGCATTCCGGACACATGGATCTGTTGGCATTATTTCTGAACAGAACGTTTCTCGGGCTGCCCATTATCCCACGTTATGGTCTTTAATGAGGCATATCCTATTCTATTCTTACGGGCTTCGGGAAATCGACTTCTGGGTAAAGCGAGAGATGAGCGAGAAGGAAGAAGGTTTGCATGTGATTGAAGAAGCGGAGAGACGAAGGAAAGAAGGTTGTTGAAAGGCGCACCTTGCATGAAGACAGGAGGGAAGAGATGGAGGGCCCGCGGCCGAGGCCGACGTCCGGCCGGTCCGATTTGAGCGCGCTCTTGACCCGGTCGGCTACCGAGCCTTGCCCAGCTCGGACCACAAAACCGGTGGCCCGACCGAACCGGTTGAAGGCGAGGTCGGGACCGACGACGTCATCGGCGCCCAGGTGCTTGGTGCCGAACCACTCCACCATGATCCTCGGACAGCTGCTCACCACCACCTTGCGGCCGAACCGGCTGAACACCCGCCACGCCTCCACGTCCAGGTCGTCCATGAAGAACTTGGGCAGGACCGCCCGCGACACCATCTCGATCTCCCTCTCCGGCAGTCCCGCCACCGCGACGAAGATGGCCAGCCGGAGTGCGGCGTCGTGGTAGCCGTGCGAGTGGAGGGCGCGGAAGAACGGCCAACATAGCAGAAGGACGGTGAAGCGGACGAGGCCCGACGCCTCGAAGGCGACGAGCATGAAGTAGGAGAAGGTGTCCGCATCCTTGAGCAGCGTTCCCTCCAGCTCCGACACCACCGACTCCTGCGCTGCATCGTCCAGCGAGAACCGAGACACCATGGCTTAATTCCGCCTCTTCCTCCTCCGCTCACAACAGAGAGAGGGAAAGATATGCGAATCGACCTTACCTTCTATGTGTCAATGGAAGATCAGGAAGAAAGAGGGTGTAGGATGTAGGAGTTCTGATTGAGTACGGTGAGGAGCCAGTGAGAGGAGTTATAAGGAGGATTGTGGGGACATGAGTATTTGCATGCATTTCTTGACTTGAATCTCTGGGCAGGGAAGGAAACAAACGGCAGTTTAACAATCCCCAACTACCTGAGGAATTTTCCTTAAATTTTTGTTGGCCTGGCTTTGAAAATCTAGAGAGAGAGAGAGAGAGAGAGAGGGTGAAGTTGAAGCCAAAGATGATGGAAGCGGAATAAATTGAGGGGGAATGGTTGGACAGATAGTGTGTAGAGAGGGATTTTTTGTTGGATTACTTAACCTCACCAACCATACATTGCATGCCTCCAACTCCAATCTCACAGTCTCTTCTCTTTTCTTTCTTTTTTCTCTTCCCTTCCTCACCCAACCACAACAGGCGCTCCTAATTCGGTTCCGCTCTCTCCATTGACGTCTACGTATCTTCTGGAAGAAGCACTTACTGCGCAAGTTATGGTTTTAGGTCAATATCTCATTAGGCTGCAAATGCGTCCACTTTAATTAATTAAATTATTCGACTTTGCACTGACCTATCATTCTTCATCTCCCATCATCACCGTAAGATATATGAACTTACATGCTTCGTTCAGATTTAAACAGGATTAGTTTGTTGTGTTCCTGTCATATCCGAAGCAGAATAAATGGAAGCAGATAACAATACATTTTTTAGCGTAAAATGCTTGTCTTTACTTTTGCTCTCTCTATCAGATCAGTTGATAACGAATGATCTTCCAGCACCAGAGCCAACTGCCAATAATTGGCTCTGAAAAATTCACACGGCTTTAATGATCCATATTTGATTATCTGACCTGCGTAGACTGTTGGCTCATTCTAGATTTGTTTGCCGCAAACATATCATGCAACCATCGACTGCTAGATTCGTAGTCTAACGTGCGATGGCTTACAGTTGAATCCCGGACCATGTGGACCACATGATCGATCTCCTAGATTCTGACTTCCAGGACAATCCGATCGATCAAGGAAACTCCCTTCCGACCCTCGGCACGAACCTTTGCGTGCACCAGCAATTCGATCTTACTACTGCCTGTCTCCATGCTTCGATTCTATAAGAATCAACGTAAATGCTAATTTAATTGTTTGTTTATGATAATGAATGAGTTGGACTCATTTTCAAACTTCAAAACTCAACAAGGTCAATGGCCATATTTTTGTTGAATTCGAAGGCCTAGCCGCCTTTTTTTTTTAATTTTTCTTCCTTTTTCCACATCAAGGGTGTGACTATTCAGGTGTTCATTTTGGCAAATGTTCGACTGTTTCCAAGTAATCCATGGATCGACTTTTCCACAAAAGAGAGAAGAACCCGCATCTTATGGCTACGTTAGTTGCATATTTAAGTGAAACTACTACATATTAACCGCATGTCTATGGTCATGATCTTCTTCATAAAGTAATTATCCAACCACGTAAATGTGATTTTTCATGATTAAAACTCAATTAAAATCATCTTGAAGGACAATTTTGATACTGCACACCAGAATCAACCACCGTCGAGATTCATCAAGAGGATAGAGGTAGTTCAGGAAAAAGAAAGAAACAATAACTCATGGATATAACATGTCAACGTCCGAACGGATTCAACAACTCAAAAAGACGATTGTCGATGCAACAGGCGTTACCACGTTCAAAAATTTCCTGAGTTTCAAATACGCGTCGATCGGCCTCTCTGAACTTCATTTACTGCGTCCGATGCAGGTGGCACCATAAAGAGCACATGCCAACACGATTCAAGACGAAAGTGCACCATGAAAACACAGAAAAACTAGTTCATCCAAGAATACTGTGAGTCATAAGTCGAATTTTTACATTCTGTGCAACATGGCCATGCCACCATAAAGTTCATCTTCCGCACATTTATGTGAACCAAGAGCAGTGTTCCACCAACAAGATATCAATTGGTGCACTACCCATGAGCAGAATTATTGTCAGAAGCAGAGTAGGGGCGGCCGTATGGAAGAATTAGTGAACCATAAATGAAGCAACTAAATGTGAACAATAGATGAAGTGGGAATGCCGCCGGTAAGAATCATGATCAACTAGTTGTTTCTTTTTCTCTCGGTAAAATTTCATTCGACCGGCCGGAGTTACCGGAAAAATGTGAGGAAAGAAAGATCGGTACCGGGTCCATCTCAATTTGCCCAATTTGACATGCCTAGGCGGGGATTGATTGGGATGTTTTGACAGGAATGTTAAAACGGCACAGTCAAAAACGTCTTTCCTTTATCAGTTGAATTCGACTGTCTTGTCTCACCGGCCCAATGAGATGAGATTATAAAACAAATTAAATGCAAGCATTTAATCACAACATCGATTAATCAATGTCATTGATATCTCATCTATGTGGCGTTTGTTTACAGTGTTGTGCTAAATCAAGACACAGGTTGTCAATTTTATATTCGGACATTTTGATGAAGCCAAAAGCACCTTAAGAACAATTATTGAGATAGGACTTGGTTCTTTTCTTCAAGTATTATTGTTGGGAAGCTGTGGGCCATAAGGAACCAATCTTTCATAATAAGTTCATCAATGATCAGTACTTTAGCCTTTTAACTTTTCACTTAGGCCTTCTGGTCGTATCCAGATTATAGTAGAGCCTGCCATCCAGAGAAGCACTCGGGTTGAATTCTTCAGAGGACCTCCTCTATAAAGACAACAATTAAAAAAAGGTAGTGAAAAAGTTAGAAGTACAAAAAAAGTTTTTATTTTCTTTTAAAATCCAAAATATCCCAACTTCCCCCTTCTTTTTCTTCCAGTTCATATCTTCAATGATAGTTTTCAATCCCTTTTACCTTAATAATGCTTCTGTTGAGATGCTTCCTCTACACTATGGACAAGACAAGTGAGCAACATCGAGATGCACATGATAGATACTCAAAAGTTTAAAATCAATAATTAGCTGTGTTAAAGTAATACTTACATATAACACCAACTTACATATTCTAAAACTTTGAAAGTATAGTGTCATGCAACATGTTGCTAAGTGTATACCTTTTTTCTTTTCTTTTTTTTTTTTCAGTTTTGGTGGCGCTACCTGTAGCTGCGCAAAAGGTAAAAAATCCAGAGACCTCTAGTTTGTGACAATTTCCTAGACCTATCTTAATTTTTGTCATGAACTTTATCAGAATCGGCTTGAATCGGCCAATTTCAACTTCTTTTTTCGAAAAAAAAAATACCCATTGTAATCATTTTTGTATATGTGTTTGATTTCAAAATTTTAATGTTTTTGCACCCTATTCACAATCGACACTGTATTTCAGTTGAATCAGCTGTCGCCAAATTGGCATGCAGCGGTTAGCGTGCTAGGAATTGACCCTAAGATCAAGTAAGTATCAGACCCCACTTTGGAAAGCTTAAATGAGAATAAAAAAAGTGCCGAGAGAAGACGATGGTAGCATCGCCAAACGCGCCATTGCCTTATCCCTCCAAGAAAACACTCAACTTGCAGAAATTTGCTCTCGCTGCGTGAAATAAAATAGTGAAGAGGTAACTTAGAAAGGGTATCAAGAATATTCATTACTTTCGCTGAGCATGCTCCAACTAGCAGCTGCATCTCGAAGATATCGGCATTGGTACAAGTCTTCAATCTTTAGCTGGAAGCTGCGACTTGCCTTGGCTAATCAGCAAGCCAAATCCATTTTAGTCGGCAACGTTCTTTGTAATTTCCAAATAATTTAGCTGTTTTTTCACGTGATCCCGCGGAATAATGGCATACGAAAACGATGACAGGAAAATAAACAGTTGAGCAGAAATAATGCAGTCTGCAACCTAACTCCTTCTACAGCAGATATGGCTTTGATACTATAATAGTTATATGCTTTATTTTGAAATGAAAGACAATACATTAGAAAAACATTGCTTGTGGGCAACAGCTTCCATCTTGAGATGACGGTGGATCGCCGGAATTCCTAAAGCCCATCCCTGTAATTGAGCCCCTCCAGCTCCTGCTTTGATAGGGACGGCACCGATTTTTTTGCTTACGTTAATTTCGTGACTTTGGTTTTCAACCACCTCCCTGGTATTCTGCTGCTGATCCGCTCCGGCCGGCTATACTCTTCCGACTCAATAGCAACTGGACGTGAAATTGCACCGGCGGATCCATATCGATGTCACCTACATTGGATCGTTTGGATCTGTATCAATCAATATCATGTTGTGCACCGGCTCTATACTGAAGCATTAACGAAGGCTGTGGCACATGGCGCTTGATCGACCCATTTAGTAAAGCAACGTAATTAACAAATATATATTTGCTGCCTTAGACCTGTTAAGAAAATTATCTTTCAAAACGCTGACCGACTTCATATGGCAACGCCGATTCACCAACCCAACTCAAAAGGCGTTCGATTCACTTAGTATTAATGGAATTTTAGGACCATTGTTCTCATTTTTTGAAAATTAGAATTGAGTTATCAAACAAAAAAAATTGATTCTAGAATTATAGACTCGTTGCAAAATCAAAATTCTGAAATTATGATCGCATCCTAAGGGGGTGGAATTATGATTCAGAATTGTAGAAATTTTTTAATCTCATTTTGAGGTACAAGGCATGAAAGATTCAATTTAGGAATTCTAGGATTTGAATACACTTTTCATCAAACAAGTCATTTTTAATTTTAGAATCAAAATGTCTAGAATATTTTGCTTTCGCGTAGGGAGATATGGCATTATGGCTTAGAAATTAAGTATGTCATGGCACTTGCTGGATACCGAACCAGAGAATTACATGCGTAATTAGTTAAAAAGAAAATGAGGAGGCCTTTTATATATATATATATATATATATATATATATATATATATATGCAAATGGGCAATCTAGCTAAGAATGAAAGATTATAAAAACTGATTGTTTAAACTTAAATGTATTCCCAACCAGCTGTCCTTGCATTAATTGTCGTGAAGATATCTCTACTTTATTATATCGTGCTACTTAGTTCCATGCATGGGTATGCGGAAGAGCATGTTAAATGAACATGAAATTCAGCCCATGTTGCTATATATGGCAAACTTTTGGCTAAAATAAGTGCCAATCGTATGGTGACATGCCTCAATGAGGGTGAGGTGCCTAACCTTCAATTTTATTTTTACGTAGCTTGAAGTGTGACCAACTCTCACTGCCTTATTTTTTTTTTTAAATTGATTAGAAATATTTTGATGGCTTTGAAGTCTGGTTTGTTTTTTTTATTTGAACGACTTCTAGATGTTCACATAAATGCTGCAACCACTTGGTTGAAATTAGAAAACCTGTTCATTTACAATAGCTTCGGATCGTCTACCACAGATTTCAAAACCATGGATTTGTGATCAGACCCATCCCCCTTCCTGCCATAATTAATACATGATTTTCACAAGGAAAGATATATTTGAGATCCCCAATTAAAATGCAATTGAACCCAGATCACCTAAGTTTTGCCAAGACCATGTTATCAAGTTAAGCAAGGAAAATAGTTTGCTCTTTGGAGTTCTTTAAGGAAAACAAATAGTAAACCTAGGGGCGGAGGGGGGGCACCTAGGCCATGACTCCACCTCAGCGAATTGAAAAAAAAAATACATTGAAAAAATTGAACTTTTGTTTAGATTTGGGTTCAGTTTCGTCCCACCTGAATCCAATTTGGCGCGCTCCTGAACAAAATTTTCAGCTCCACTCCTAAGTGAACCCTATGACCACTGTGGGAAAACCACTGCTGTCTACCACAGGTATGGGAAAACATACCTCAGGTATGGAGAAACATAACTTAACAAACATATACTCTTTCTCTCTCCCACCCCACCGGCACCTCCTCTCTAAGGGAGCAACATAGCTAGTCGGATTGATAAGCAGGTTAAGAACTTATCATCAGTTGGATTCCCTTGACCATTAGGCATCCATGAATAAGAAGCCTCACGGCTAACCTCTCCCTTTCCCAATAATAGTGAACTTTTTATAACCGGCCGATCGACTAATATGAAAAGGTGGTCACGATCGACTAATATGAAAAGGTGGTCACAGCATGGCCGATACTGCTGGTGGCATATGAATCTAGCCGCCCGACAAGTTATGTTGCCACAATAAAGTAAAGGCGGTGCCTTCCTTTCTCCCTTTTTGTCAACGATATAACCAGTGCTTCGCGGAATCCGTGGTCGCGCTCCTAGGCACGCAACTTGAATTGGGCAGCCAAGTTTTCATCCTCAATCCTAGACTTGTTGTTGCCATCTTTTTTCTAATGAAATTTAACATATATGATTATGATCCTTGTGTTTGATAAAGTAATCAGAATCATGTTTTCAGTTGATGAATCGAGTTTCACATACTCAAGAATCATGCGTTTGAGCATTTTCTCAGCACAAAGTTTCATTTACAAAAGATATAAGTTTCTGAACGCATTTTTTATGCTTTCCAATTTATAAAATCAAATGGTTTCGTGTGATTTAGTGGCAAACATGGCTTTGACAAGCCTGGATGCCATGGAAGATAACAGAGTCCTTCTTTCCCATCATCCCAGAAGCGTGCTTCAGAAAACACGAAAGAAGGATGCTTTGGGAGCACCGTGAGAAGCAACCGTTTTCGTATGAAATACACATCACCTCTTCCTCCACCTCTCTTGCGAGGGAAGATTGCTTCGAGTTCGCTCCTCTTTTTCTCTGTGCTGGTATCGCTGACCGATACGAAGCATCTTATCAACCGATACCCATCGGGTCGTATCAGCTCATATAGATCAGCTTTTCATTTTTCTATTCAAAAATTAATGTAGGAAGCAGAAGGACTTTGTTCGCTGATAACATACGTGTTAAAAGTTTTATAAATGTACGTTGGCACTCTCAATCCGAACTCCCGATTACTGGTAGATTCAAATCACTGCCAGCAAGTGACTGTGTGAGCACAGAATCAAGAGCATTGAATAAGCAGATGGCCGGCAGACTAATTGCCGGAAATGGTAGGCCGGTTTCTGCCTCTTTTAGCTAATTGAACTGTCCATATGAAAGTTGGATCATATGATGGCTCACATTTGCTAAGTTTTTTTTCTAAGAACCGCTCACAACCGGCGACGGTGCACTTTATTCCTAGCTAGCGATCACTGATCACTAATCAGAGTGGGCACTTTTTTTCATTTATGCTCCACCAGTCTGGTAGTGGCAAGATGCAACTGCCATTCACCTAGTTGATGAGAATGACACAGCGGCGGAGTCGGAAAAATTGGTTGGAGGAGCACTCATTTAGAAATACCCACATCTGGAGCACATTTATATGCATATTTTTAAAGTAAATGTTTTTAAAGAAGCTTGTGTAAAAATTTAAAAAAAAAAATGCACAAAGAACCTTTTTGGATTCTTTCTAACTTCAAGAGTGAGGGCGAGCTTTCAACTTGTTTGAAGCTAGAGCTAGAAAAATTTTATGGAGGGGCGCTGATTCACAGATTTTTATATCTGAAGGGGCTTTTACATTTGTAACAAAGTAAGTATTAAATGGTTTTAATAAAAAAATAAAAGAAAATTGAGAAACTGGTGTGGGCAACTGCCCACACGAAGCTATGTGTGGCTCAGCCACTGGTTTGAAGATATCTCCGCCTTGGAAACCCGTTCCGCTGTTATCTTTGAATCAATGGCAATGTTTCTAGTTTTTCTTGTTTCTAACAGCATGTTCAGAGTGTCATTCAATTTCAGCTCTAGGAGTTACACATGAGCTCTTCTCATTGATGAGATCACGTGGTCTCCACCGTCAAGATTGATGCCCCGATCGTCAAAAAGTACTAACGCATCTTAAAGAATTCCCCGATCGTGAATTCTTAATTAACATGCATTTAAATTTAAAAGTATTTCTTGAAAACGAGCAAGACGCTGCTAGCTAGGAGGTCTCGTTTAATCAAAAGTAGTTCACTGCAGCATTTTCACGTGAGGGGGTTGTTTGGATTTAACATTAGAATTCTTTTCACATGACATTTTTGCTCTTGTGGTTTTCATCTGTTCAAAAGAAGGAATCTAAGTTTAAATTTCAAACTTTAGAAAACACTCATATATAAAATTTTTAAAAAAATGAAAATGAATGAAGTTTATGTATGTAAATAAAGGAAAATTTTGAAAGAATTGCCTACACCAGCCACAATATAGTTCTCTGCCTCTCCGCTGAATGATCGTGAGACGAACTAAAAATAATTTTCATAAGTTTTTCGCGGGATTCAGTACCCATTTTCCCAAAGTTCTCCAAGCCAACTCACAGTTTTTGAAATTTGAATGTTTAAAATTTTATTTTTTTTTAAAAGAAAACGAGGGTTGTGGTCATGGCCAGTGCCGCCACTGGCTCCGTCTTGGTGGAGTGACAGAGGGAAGAGGAAAATGGAGGGTGGCGGTGGGTGGTTGCAAGTGGGCAAGGAAGAGGGGTGGCGCTGGTGCAGGAAGATGGAGGAAGAAGGTGGCGATGATAATTGAATGGGGTGGATGTGAGAGGACGGAGGAGAGGAAAGCATACACAGTGGGCATTTACTGGTTGCCTCGAATTTGCAGAAAGGGCTTACAAATCAATCAGCCCTTCAGACCAAACAGATTCCCGCGAATTGTGACTATGCAACCGCTGATGAAGCTATGAAGATCGCTGAGTTCCTGAAAGAGGAAGATAATAATTCTAACTTTAGCCTCTAATTTATCATGGAAAAGAAGATCCAGCTTGAAGTAGAAGCCGTGAGTGGTCCAGACAATCCACCACCACGTTCTCCAGTGGGGAAGAGAGACAGAGAGAGATGAAAGACTGATCAATATCTGCACTTGCTAAGATTTTGCAATAGCTTATAGAAAGATGACAAACAAGTCAAAAGTTAGGTTTACTGTTCATTGAATGAAGTTAAATTAAAGTAAGCTGATCTGCATACGTAATAGAGCTAAGTAAGGGAAAAGGGTACTTTTTTCAACATGCACGACCACCCTCGTTAGCAATTTAGAACAAATTTGGTGTTTCCTCACATGAAACTTATGGGGGGTTGTTATAGTACTGCATGTTTTGCTTAGTGCATAAATGACAAACTTGTTCAGATGTCTTATTGTTGATGATGGAAGTGCAATATATATGCAACTTACGTCTCTTTGCTTAATTTAGATCGGAGCAGCAACATATATAAGGCTAAATATACATACGAAGTTTAAACTGATTCAAATGAAACAAACAATAAGCAAAATTCCACATGATACATTGTTTTTCTGTATTGTTTTTATAAAAATAATCTATAAGTGGACAAGTATGCGGACTTGATTCACTAAGCTGCACGCCCCTTCGTTGCAGATATAAAAATGTAGTAAAAAAATATGCAAGCAGCAATGTGACGATTCATGCTCTTAATAATAAACATGGACGTGAAGCAAAATGGTATTTCTTTTTTCTCATAGCCATCGCTTATATGAATATCCCCGCGAGTTATTGACGTGTTTGCTTCGTTTGTTTGATTTCATGAAAACTTTTGTTATGAGCATTGACAAGTTGACATGCAAAAGTAGAGAATTTAAAGCTAGAGAATTTAAAGCTGTTGATAAAGTTCTACCATGACTCCAAAACTGTCCACACTAAAGTTGTTTTGTGTTTGTGTCTCAGCTGAAACTTTCCATTGAATTTGAACTCAAGCAGTAAAGTTTCATTTATCCAAACATAGCGTAAGGGTTATTTCAAGTATGGCTACACTTCGAGTGGCATTGGAAACAAAGACATTATTGTCACTTTACAAACAAACAGAGAATCCAACTTTTCTCAGTACCCAAAACAGCATACGCTAAGCTGCAGTATGCGCCGCACGTGTTTGCATGCACCGGCGCCCAAATGAGGCAAGGCGGACCCACCTATCCTGCTTTTGGTTGCAAAATCCACCGACGGGGTGCACTCAGACATCAAGGCGGCCGTCCTCGTTAGCCACGTTTCTACCGAATGGACGGTGGGCGGGCATAATGGGTTCAAATCTGCAGCCATTCACACGTTGAAGTATAGCGTTGGGGACTTTATTTGAGAGTGCGCTACCGATGTCGCCTGATCACTTATTTAGTTTGGAATGGAAAGAAAGGTGGATCTAGGGATTCGATTCGGTAATCCGTTTCATTTATTTTGGACGGGAAATAAAAACCCTAGGAGTGCATGCCCTGTAAGAAGCCGACCATTCTCGAGGGGCGATCCGAGCCGTCAATGGGGTAGATCGGACGGCCGTCCCTGTCCCGGGCTCGTGCTTATCATCCCCTTCGCACCAACCTTGGCTCCCTTCTTGCTTTTCGTACGCTCAACACAGGGAGCAAAAGAGGGAGAATGGCGGACGATCGCCGCCGGATAGCCGGAAAATCTCGCTGATCGGGCCGATTTTCACCGGTAGCTAACGGTATCCGTTGCCTTCGACTTTTTTTGCGATTCTTTCTCTGGTTGGTAAATGATCTTGGTTGCTCTCTCTGACACTGGAAATTCGGTTTTTTTTTTTTGCCCCCCTTTTTTCCCTCGCAGTGGAGACTGAGGTATTTCGGTTTGCGTGATGGGTTGCTGAGAGACACCGGAGGATGCTATCTGATGTAGGTATGAGGCCGGGGATTCTCGGGGAGAATCGGGGCGACGGGTCGTTTGGTGAGGATTTGGAGAAGGAGCTGGGCCTGCTGCTGAGGGAGCAGAGAAGGCAGCAGGTCAGCGAGCGGGAGAGGGAGCTCAACCTCTTCCGGAGCGGTAGCGCGCCGCCTACGGTAGAAGGCTCACTAGCTGCCGTCGGCGGGCTTCTTGGCGAGGGTGCGGTCGCAGCGGCCGCCGGGAGCCTTGTGGGCTCCGATGAGGAGATAAGGAAAGATCCGGCCTATCTCTCCTATTACTATTCTCACGTGAACCTCAATCCCAGGTTGCCGCCACCAGCACTGTCCAAGGAGGACTGGAGATTCGCGCAAAGGTTGCAGGCGGCCTCTGGCAGCAACTCTTTGCTGGGTGGAATTGGCGACAGGCGGAAGGTGAACCGGCCGGGGGGAGCGGAGGGCGATGGGGCAAGCAGGTCGTTGTTCTCGTCGCAGCCGGGGTTCAATTCACAGGCAGAAGAGGTCAATCAGGGCAGTCTTGCAAGGCAGCCGTCGGCCGAGTGGCTTGAGTGCGGAGGGGACGGACTGTTTGGGCTCTCTGGTTTTGGTCTGGGACCTAGGCAGAAGAGCTTCGCCGATATCCTACAGGTTAATCTTCCATTCCATTTTCTATGACAAATTTGTTAACTTTTTCTGGTAAGTCTTTAGAGCATAACCATGTGTGGGTTGCGGCTTCAAAGAATGCCCAATTCTAT
This sequence comes from Nymphaea thermarum, assembly GCA_011799765.1. NCBI lineage: Eukaryota > Viridiplantae > Streptophyta > Magnoliopsida > Nymphaeales > Nymphaeaceae > Nymphaea > Nymphaea thermarum. The sequence goes on along the minus strand of JAANDH010000202.1, from coordinate 330,635 downwards.
TATTACTCGAGTATTCTGGAGTAATTCTTGATTCTTGTTTCTTTCGTTAATATTGCGGTGCCTCCATGGAAGTCCTTAAGTCTGTTTTCCTTTTGTGTTTTATGTTGTTGCAATTCTAAAAGGATGTTTCTTTAAAATGTGATATTTTGTTGTAACATGTTTCCGTTTGATAGGAGTATAAACACATGTTTAGAGAATGTTTTTTCCTTGAATAATGTTGTCATTGAATATTGATTCTTCTGGAGAGAGAAAGGGGAAGGAGGGGGCTAGAGGAAGAGGGGGGCTGGGACGTAACGCCTTTTCCCTTAAACAACATTAAATACCTCTCAACCCGATAACAACATTTCTCAACGCCATCAGGATAACAGCGGCCTGGATTGAACATGGGACTTGCCCATTACACACACCGGTTTATCTTATCGGGAATATAAAGAAGAAAAAATCTTCGTACTTAAAAGACCGTATTAGACTGTTATAATTTGGCGTTGAAGATATTTCTGGGGGTTACTGGATAAGCTTTTGGTTTTCTAGTTCTTTTTCAGTTTTAAAAAATATCACCTCTCCCTCTCTCTCTGTCTATTTCTGTATCTCTCATATGTTTGTTCGTAGTTTCTATTATTTTCTCGCTCACGAGTTCATAGATTCTTTGGCTTGTGATCATAGGAGGACCTTGGCCGCAGTAGTCCTGCCCCAGGCCATCCATCTCGTCCAGCAAGCCGAAACGCTTTTGGCGATGGTGGTGATGCTAGTGAACCAAACTTTGGGCATCTGCATGGTGAGAGACTATCTGTCGATAATCTACAACCTGGTACAGGATTACAAGGCCCAGGTGGTGTACAAGGTCTTGGTTCGTCGTCCTCTCATGCCTTTGCTCCTACCCTTGGAACTTCTCTTTCACGAAGTACCACTCCAGATCCACAGCATGTTGGAAGCTCTAGCAATGCTGGCCATCTGCCTCTAGGTGGAAGGTTTGTTTCCTCTGACAAAAATAATGTTGGCGGCCCAAACTCACTATCTCGTGCCCCATCAAGTATGGGAGAATCTGCAGAACTTGTCAATGCTCTGTCTGGGATGAGTCTCTCCAAGAATGATATGGTAGATGAGGACAATCATTTGCATCCTCAGATTCATCAGGAAATTGAAGACCAGTCGAATTTTCTGTTTGATTTGCAACATAATCAAGGCAACGGTAAGCAGCACTCCTACTTAAAAGGCCCTGAATCTGAAGCTCTAAGTATGCCTATTGCCTCCAAAGCCACAAAGGCTTCATATGCTGATTTGGCTAGAAGTAATGGAGTGGTACTAGATGCTAACAATTCCTCTGTGACTTCCAATGGGCATGTTGACTTGCCAAAACGAACTTCTGCTTCTGGTAATTCATATAGGAAATCTGGAGGTGCTGATTCTGTTGCCAATCCAATAAGTTCGTCTGCTCTTTATCAGAGCCTGGATCCTTCGAATGATGCTTTCGGAGGTTATGGTCTGGGTGCATATGGTGTTAACCCACTTTTGTCCACAATGATGGCTAATCGGCTTAGTGCTGGCAATTTGCCTCCTCTATATGACAGTGGAACGTCAATGTTTGCCCCTGGAATGGATTCAAGAGCATTGGGTGCAGGCATTCCTTCTGGTGCAACTTTAACGGGGACACCAGATGTACAGAATCTCAACCGACTGGGAACCCATGCTGCATCTGGGCTTCAGATGCCCGCAGTGGACCCACTGTATATGCAGTACTTGCAGAGAAACCCAGAATATGCTGCTCAAGTTGCTGCCAGTTTCAATGATGCTTCTTTAGATAGAAACTACATGGGGAACTCCTACGTTGATTTGCTGCAGAAAGCATACCTTAGTGCAGTACTTGCACAAAAATCACAGTATAATATGCCATTTTTAGGTAAAACAGGTGGATTGAATCATGGATACTATGGCAGCCCTCCATATGGAGTTGGTATGCCATATCCTGCGAACTCATTAGCTAGTTCTATACTCCCTGGTTCTCCTGGGGGGCCAGGTAGTCCTCCTTTGAGGCAGAATGAAAGGAATTTACGCTTTCCTTCTGTTATGAGAGGCTTAGGTGGAGGTATCATGGGATCCTGGCACCCAGACAATGGAGGCAATTTAGACGAAAGTTTTGCAGCTTCCTTGCTGGAGGAATTTAAGAGCAATAAGACCAGATGCTTTGAGCTGTCTGAGATTGCTGGCCATGTTGTTGAGTTCAGGTATGCACTTAATCCCACTCATCTTTTCACATAGTTAAGGGCTTTTAGAAAAGTATGTGTGACTTATTTTTATGTCTGTAAAACAGCGCTGATCAGTATGGAAGCAGGTTCATTCAACAAAAATTAGAAACTGCATCAATTGACGAGAAAAACATGGTCTTCCAAGAAATAATTCCTCAAGCTCTTTCCTTGATGACTGATGTCTTTGGGAATTATGTGATACAGAAGGTGTCATATTATATACTTGTACTGATTGAATTTTTGAGCTACATTATGTTAACGTATCTATTGGTTTTACTTTTACTCATCAGTTTTTTGAGCATGGGACTTCAGCACAGAGAAGGGAACTGGCTGACAAGCTCACTGGTCATGTCTTGACTCTAAGCCTTCAGATGTATGGCTGTAGAGTAATTCAGAAGGTGCCTTATTTCTTTTATTCTGAAATTACCTAAAACCTTACATATTTTGTTCTATTGTCTTGCTGCATCTGTTATTTCTGGTGACAATGATATTTAGCGGGGATGCTGATAAAGTTGCCTTGTATGCAGTCAATATGGATTTTTTTTTTTAAAGAAACGTCTGACCTTGTTTTCAATAGTGTTTCAGTTTTGTTAATTAAGATAATTTATGATATGTACATACCGTAAAAAAATATTGTCCGCTGTTCAAAGGGACTAGTGATAGTTTGACACCACAAAAGGCTTTTGAACTGTTCAAATGTCTTTAGGTTTCTGCAATATTGAGTTTAACCGTATAGGAACCTGTATTCCTATAGATTGATGGAATTATAGATAACATTTAAGAGCTTGCAGTTCATCTGCAATTGCAAATCACATCAAGTTATGAAGGATTTCATGCTCTTGTACTGCTTTCCATGTTCTGATCTAATGATATCCAAAAAATTGTCGACAGTTCCTTTTTTTTTTCCCCATAGTTGGGAAACCTATGAATTGCATTCAGATCAGCTGACTATTAGATCACAGGTCAGTGAGTTGATTCAGTGACCTGCTGGGTTAAGTAATATGTTTTTTTAGTGTATTAATTGATGAATATAAAAAAGTAACTATCAAGTAAATTCAACTAAATGAACACAACTACAAATGGTACCTACTATTAAGCAACATGTGTTCCAGATGTTGGGTCATAGTTAGAATTGGTGCAGAATGAGATGGTCTAGAATTGGATGATCCAAAGCTGATTCAACCAATTCAGCAATCCAGAACTGACTCCTCTAGGATTCAGTTTCATTTTGAATCAATATGACCCAGTCCCTTGGAGATCGGTGTTGGCTTGGTTGGATAATTCCCAATTTGACTTGCTGGGTTTGCCAACTATGGTTTTCTTTTATCTCTTCTTTTTTAATCATATTTTGTCTATTCCAGTTGTTTGAAGTGTTTGATTTCTGTAATGATTTCCTTACATATTGAAGGATTTAATTCCCTTTTCTACACTAGTTTAACCATGGGGTTTTGAAGTTGCATTTTCAATGTTTCTCAAAACTGTTTTGTATTTGATTCACAAACTTTATAACATGCTGGCTTTCATATTTCAAGTTTTGGTTCTAATGTGGTAGTGTATTCTTATTATTATTAATCTATTATGTTATTATCATTATTACTATTTGTGTGTGCTTATGTGTGTGTGAATGTTGCAATTATTCTTCTGGGACATGATTTGTAGGAGCATGAGAGATCTTGCTCCTCAATTGAAGAAGGATTGTGACAAATTTCAAATTTTTTTTGTCCTTATTTTCCAGGAAATAGGACATGATGCCTGAATATGGATTTATGACTCCCATAAGGGAGGAAGATCATGTCCTTTCAGTTTGTTGCTAATGTGTGCTTCCCATGAAGTGTTGTGCTTCTTGCTATAATAAGTGATATGTCTCTTTAACATGGGATTCACCTGTGATTTATTGTTTGAAATAGCTGGTTATGTTTGATTTATTGTTCTTCTAAGCAATTTCATTTCTTTGCTTGATTTATTGTTTGAAATTAGCTGGTTATGTTTGCAAATGGAGACCTTTTCTTTTGTTGCATTGGCAGTACTTGACACTGGAATTAACTGTAACATGCAGGCAATTGAAGTGGTGGATTTGGATCAGCAGACTAAAATGGTTTCAGAACTTGATGGCCATGTCATGCGATGTGTACGGGATCAGAATGGGAACCATGTTATCCAGAAGTGCATTGAATGCATCCCTCAAGATGCAATTCAGTTTATCATCTCCTCTTTTTATGATCAAGTAGTGACATTATCAACACATCCCTATGGTTGCCGTGTCATCCAGGTTTAGACATTTTTTATTTTAATTTCCTCTAATTATTTGATGTTCCTCTTGCACATCTCTAACAAATAAATGCTCCTATTATTGGAACAGCGAGTGCTGGAGCATTGCAGTGATCCAACAACACAACACATCATGATGGATGAGATACTGCAGTCTGTATGCATGCTAGCACAAGACCAATATGGAAATTATGTTGTTCAGGTGTGTCACAATCTATTTCTGTATTATAGATTCCTGACATGGTTATCTTTTTTACTGTGGTCCTTTGCTTCATATGCTTCTGAGTTTTGACTGTTTTGAAAGCAATTCTTTTTAATATAGATTTTTTCCATCTTCTATTTTCTGGGCCGAGGAGTTTTTTCTTGTATAGCTAATGAATAACTTCTGAACTGCATATTGGTGCCATCTGTAGATCGAATTGCTTTAGCAACTGATTATTCTCCTGGTTGGAGTTGTCATTATGTCTGATCATTTTTTTGCTGCTAATCGAGATTGGAAGTGAGATATGTCCCTTTCTTTCAGGGTAGTACCTTGTAAGATTTGCTAGTTTTATTGTTTTATACCTTTTCTGGATCTATGTGGTGACCCTATTTGAGTGCTAGTGCTACATGGATGTACAATATAAGTACATCTGAATGCTGCAGAGTAGTACAATATTTCTGTTTTTTTCTTTTTTAAACAAATTGCTGCAGTTGATTATACAGTGTTGCAGTTATTTATTGTGTTGTAATAGGTCGTCTGTCGGTATTTTTCACTGAATCAGCTCCTGCAGTTGGCTTTTGTAAATAAAAGTTGCTAATTCTTGGCCTCTTTCAGTTGTTGAATCAAATAGTCAAGTGATACATCCTCTCTGCAGGTGGCTTATAAGGCTCTATCCTGTCAGAGTCTGGATCCCTTGTCATCTGTTCTTTTTGTTGGTATAAAGGCACAATTTTCATTATTTTTAGCATGTAAAAATGTAAAAACAGGCACATCTACATGCCTTTGGCAGCTAAAATACAAAATCCTCGATTAAAAAAAATATCTTCCAACAGCTTGATATGTTTGTTGCATCACATTTATTTGTCCTCTTTGTTCATTTTATGACATGATGATATTGGATTTTCTCTGGCCACCAGCTGCTGGATTCCCCAGATAGATAGATAGGAACATTGAGATAGAGGTGCTAATATAAGTACTAAAAATCCTGAAGCTTTATTTGAGTGATAGTCTTGTTCAAGACATTAGGAAGATGTGATACTCATCTCATGTCTCATTCTATTGTTGGATCATAGAGTCAGTCTTCTATTTGGATTCTACCATCATGTATACGATGTCAAATCACCAGAACTTCTTTATCAGCAAGCTATTTTTCTGTAGCACCCAAGCAGGCGTGGATGCTATTTTCATTTCCATGACAATAAAGAATAAATTCCTTCCTCAGTGTTTGTACTTTGTTCATAGCAGTTGATTGAGTTATAAAGAGGCACTTGTGTCCACCCATATGTTCATGAACAAGTGTCACAATTTTGATAGTTTGGACAGCACATGTAGTAGGTAAAAATGTTTGTGTATGATTTCTTTTATAACAAATTATTGTTCACTACCTATAGAGCCTACTGATTAGTCCATTTAAACATACTTGTTATCCCCTCATTGCCTTCCCCTATTGAAAAAAGAAGATGGCCGTGTAACACTAAGAAAAATATCTAATACAGGGGACACCAATCTATGATTTCTTCAGGAAGTTCATTGATGTACATTGCATAACCACTAACTTTTCTACTGCTAAGCAAGCAGATACATGCACACGTATGAAGCCTTCATTTTCATGATAAGTATGGTTTAGATCTTAATTGTCAGTTGTCACTGTTTCTAGTTTTGCTGCATGATTTTCCAGTTCATTTTGCAAGCCAAACATGCTATCCTTATGCTTTTTTTCTTTGTATATTTTACCGTAGTTTTGGGTTGTGAATTTCTAGTTTTTCCCTCTCATTTTTATGTGGTGTCCATTGTTCGTGTTCAAATTTTTTAATGCTTCTGACACCCTGGTGTTGATTGTGTTGGAAACAGCATGTATTGGAGCATGGAAAACCACATGAACGTTCAGCTATAATAAAAAAGTTAGCTGGGCAGATAGTTCAAATGAGTCAACAGAAGTTTGCTTCTAACGTCGTTGAGAAATGTTTGACATTTGGTGGACCTGTAGAACGACAGATTTTGGTCAATGAGATGCTTGGTACCACCGATGAAAATGAACCATTGCAGGTCTGTAGCTTTATGTTCTCTAACACAATGGATGCATTTTTTGATTGTTAATCTGAAGGTTGAAAAATGGTTGTGGAATTTGCGGTGCATATAGGAGTAATTGGAAGCATAACATCATGGAAGGGAATGAGAACACTTCCTTTTGAATGGCCAGGATTGGCCTCTGCCCTCTTTCGATTCCTAGCTTTTATGGTTATATTGGTGGACTTTACACAAGCTGAGATGGAGAAAGGAGCACCTCTGAACTGCTGATCCAATATAAAAGCTTTGACGGGAGTGGGCTTCTCTAAGATTTCTTATTCTCTTTTCTCCCTCAAATAGGCACTAATGACCAACCTGCTAAGCTTGAATTTTCGTTAGAGCTTTCAGACACTGTCTATTGCATATAGAAATATGAAGTTTGTGTATGAGACAGTTGGGCTTATGAATAGGGTAAGAGCAAGTTGACTAAGCTGACCCAAAGGGTCAGTTCTGTCATTTCATTTGGCATTTGTGCAGTGGTTTCAAGTCTCAATAGTTATGGCTAAGCTCAGCTTAGCAGCAGGTTGGATCTGTTTACTCAGTGGGGTGCAACTATGGATAACTCAAGGACGTGCTGTTTGGATTATATACATACGCTAGTTTCGACTCCTCAAATAATGTGTTTTCTCTAGTACCAGTATTCAATTGTTGATGTGGTTCATTTATGATGTTTTTATTTTCAGGCAATGATGAAGGATCAGTTTGCAAACTATGTTGTTCAGAAAGTTTTAGAAACCTGTGATGACCAACAAAGGGAGTTGATCCTCTCACGAATTAAGGTCCATTTGAATGCATTGAAGAAGTACACATATGGCAAACATATTGTGGCACGTGTAGAGAAACTTGTAGCTGCCGGAGGTATGTTGGTTTTATATTGCCTAGTTTTTTCCTTCCATTGCTTCACGGCTGATTGAGACTTGATGGCTGTCTCAATCCCATGGATGGCTTAATTAAAAACTTGGGATGCAAAAGCGGTTTCATATTTTCTATTAGGAAACTTAATTCTGATCAGAGTGTTGGGATTTGATAAACTAGGACACTACCGGTGGCCTGTGCTCGTGACACAGCTAACTAGGAGTAGCGTATATGTTCCTTCACAGCAATTGAGTTACTCACGTCTAGTGGGAAACCAAACTTAAAAAAAACTTCGCTCGGATCTTGAGTTCCTTTTTTTTTTGGATGGGGGTGTATGGCAAAAATAATCTAAGGACAGCTTTGTGCCTTTATGGACTTGGCTCTCAATCCTGTTACCAAGTCTCGCTCCCCAAGTTTGCAGATGTGTCTCTTTGAATAGCATCCTACATGTCGCCTGCAGTTTCAAAGGCATATAGTTTTGTTATCTGACATAGTTTATCTAGTCTATGTTTGCAAAAATTTAGATCGCTTTCTAATTGTAGTGCATTAAGGTTAAATTAAACTGTGGTGTCTGAAATGAACTGCGATGCTGCCGTTATTCCCTTGGAGTTCAAAGATTGAGCTCCAGTCTGAGTAAAATATTAGTGATCGGTAGATGTTTTGAATTTGGGAACAAGACATCGGATTTGTGATCCCTGCATTGGTTATCTGGTCTATAGTCGCGTCAATGTTTGCTAGAGATGTGATTTATTCTATTTTTTATCTCAATTGCAGAAAGGCGAATTGGAGTTCAAGCTTCACATTCATCTTAGGTCAGATGAGCTGTGAAGGATGTTGTACAGCTAACTGAGGCTTGGTGCGTGTACAAGCTTGATTTGGAAATAAAGATGTTTAGTTTGTACTGAAACTTGTACATTGTGTAGTTTGAAACGAGAGGGTTTGTTACTAAAAAAAGATGATTAGGAGTTGCTGAGAGGCCCAGATGGTGAAATGCCCATGCCCCTGCAAAAAAGCATTGTAGCAGAGAAGTTAAAAAGACTGTACATGGTCTTTGTTGTAAAAAGGAGGGAGGTGATAATTAGTAGTAAATTAAAGTAACGTGACTGTACAAATGTCGCCATGTGGAGAGCCATCAGGTTCCGTAGTTTTATGTTAAAAATTTTCCTATGGGGATAATTTTATTTATTCAGCTTTTCTCTTTTGGATGAGCATGGATTAGCCTGAATATTTGATGATTACTTTCATGATCAAATTGTTGTACTATCTTCGTCTTGGCCTGGCAATTCTGTTTGGAATGCTGGTGTGCATCAGTTGCCCATTTTGAGTTATGGTTATGATGCATTTACGTCGACATACTGCAATTGGACAATGTGGCCAATTTGAACTGGTTCTGTTGACAAGCTTGCTTATAGTCCCTTAGTAGGGGGATTCAGTGGATGTGACAGCAATGTGATGCATTAATTCCGGCTGTCCGATTAAAGGCCTATTAATGTCCACCTTCCAGTCCATTTATCCTGTATCCTTCATGCCGACATAGCCATGTTTCTGCGCCATATCTCGGTGAGGTGCTCTAGTTGGCTGTTTTATGACATAGCCTATTGGTAGTTGTTTTGAGTTATGTTTCCTTGGTCCTGATTCGGTCAAGGAATCATTCCGTCATTCTGTTTTGATTCCTGAGGCGCAAGGGAGATTGGCGTGGTGGTTGGACCACCTGTTTTGGCTGTGGTTCGATGGGAACAGAGGTGTGAACAGGTAACGAAGTTTGCTTTCACGAGGTGAATATTGTGAAGAGAACTCAGTGTCATGGGTTATTTTGTTTATAAGCCTTGTGCCTTGGCTTGGCTGAGGGTCTCACTTGGATGGGACCTGATCTGGTGGCAGCTTGCTGATAAACGAGGCCCATTTGAGAACTCTCTGTGTCATGCATTTTGATATCCCAGCTGAGAAGTCACAGTGTGATGAATTTCGATCCCCAACGGGATTCGTTTTGCTTTTCAACTTATACAAAGGGGTCTCTGCGTTACGACAACGTGTTGGCGGCAGGTTCTCGAAAAAAATCTGAGAATTTACGTTCGTGCTCATAGCTGTTGACCGTTATAGGTTCTCCAACCCTGCTTCTCCTTATATAGTGGCTATGCTGTCCATGGGGATCGATACATCCAACCGTTGTGTTACCAATAAGAGAAAAGCCAGTTCAACCAATGCTAAGCTATGGAGTGGATGCCAACCATACGGAGCTTGTGGGCAAAGTGAAATGGTTGGTACGATTTTGTCAAAACCTGGGATACGTTGTAATCCGCTGCGCGCTCATCAGTGAAATTTCTAAACAGAACTCGCAAGACTACCAAAGACATGCCATGTATTAATAGTCCCAAAAAGAAAAGTTGCAGAGAGGAATTAACTACGCCGGTAAATCACTGGTTCAGATATGGTCAAACCCTAGCATATATTTTGGTCCAGCATATATTTTGGTCCATCGGGCTCCAATCAAATCAGTGAAATTTCTACAGTCGCCGGTTCTTCAGTTCCAATAGAAATGTTGCAAATCATAATTAAATATGCAAAGGGCAAGTCACTGAATCAGACATGAGGTGGGATCGTTATATCTTCCTGTACCTTGCGATCAAAATTCTTTGCAACTCCTGCCTTCTAAAAGTTTGTTATTGTCGGACACTCCAGGGATAAATAGCAAGCGAAACGGAATAGCTGAACAGCGAGGTCCACCAATCCTGGGGCATACTACACATGTGGTATATATTGTATATGTTATAACTTATACAGAATATATGTGTTATAACTTATACATAATATATGTATTATGTATAACATATATACTACACATGTGGTATATATTGTATATGTTATACAAAATATATGTATTATGTATAACATATATACTACACATGTTATATAGCAAGAAGAAGGATTGGACTTTGGAAGCACAAGCAAGATCAGTGACGACGAGAACTAATAACTATGATGACATGAAGTGCGAGAACATATCCGTGCCGATCGCGACACCGCCTTTCAGCGTATCAGCAAGAGTAGATATCCTACCACTAAAGTTGGAAAGTTTTTCATGTCCTGCGTAGAAATGTTAATGCTAATCCCGTACTCGGTCCTTGGGCATTTCTTTGACTGGTATGGTCAAACCGTATGGGCAAGTTCAACGTATCTTCTCTCGTTGAAAGATCATGATCAGCTTATGATGTCCAGTGTTCCTGCTTGGATCAGACAAGGTGTAAAGAAGCTACACTAGCATGTCCTTTTGTCTGCGGTTGATTCAGCCATGCAAGGCCGTTCGTTTTGAAGGAACCAGTATCAGCCTGCTCCGTAGCAGGATAGGTGGCCATCTTAGTTGGTGGCAGGTTCAAGACCCAGCTCATAACTCACTCATCTTTGCTTAGAACAGAAAAAAAGATCACAGTAAATGCCAAGTACACAAATGAACACTGCGATATCCAAATGCTTTCTGCAGAAACCCGAAGAAGAAAAAGGAAAAGCCCACAGGATGACTAATGAAAGATGAATGACTTGAACTGAAAGTAATCACTAGAACATAAATTACATTTGCAAAGTTACACAGAATGCTGCTTTGGGAATGCAACAGAAACGCATCCCTGAGGATACGAGAAGGAGAAGAACTTCGAACCTAGAAGAGAACAGAGAATAGGCCAAAAATTCTGCCCAAAAACTTCTGGCTGCACGATCCAGGAAGGCACTTTCTTTAATATGGAAAAATTTCAAAGATCTATTGTCTTGATTCCACCATTGCAGCTTATCCCTCGATTACTGTAGATAAGTCTGCCAAAAAAACTTCTATCAGATCATAACACCGTAATGCCTACAGAAAGATGGATGAAGAGCATTGACAGGAAGCTTCCACCACGTGTTCATGATAAGGAATGCTAAATCACCAGGAGCAAATTAGGTAAACCTTGCTCCATAATTGGTAGGAGATGCATGGGACTTTGCAGGCGAATTGAGCATTGCAAACCACAGAGAGAGCAAGAAAGAGAGATTACTTATTCCCCGTTATTAGTCATCATCATCACCTTCCTCTTCCAATTTCTGTCCGAAACCCCTTGGTCCCGTCTTAGCTCGCACTACTCGCTTCTTCCCACCCTTCTTCTTCTTGGTCGCTTCTTCTTTCTCGAACTTCTCCTTCTCCCTCTTTTGCAAGAAATCCGTCACACCTATGTATATGACCTAACAGACCAACAAATGTCAAAAACAGAATCCGCCAAACGAGAAGCTTTCATCAACCGCCTAGAACCCCAAAAAGAGAAAGTTAAAGTTTTCTGAACTCACCCCAATTGTGAGGATTGTGAGACCAATAAACGCTGCACCAAGAAGAAAGGTTACTATCGAAGACCCAATATCGTTGTTCCCCGAAATAACTTGTTGGGCTTCCTGAATTGCATTTTCTGCAGGCACATCTCCATCAGGAAGGGCGCTGAGACTCAAACCTTGCCTGCCTCTCCATGAACGCCAGCGGTTATGCTCAGTAGGGAACGAGAGAGTGTATCCCTGGAAGTGGGCAGCAGAAATTACGGTGGAATGATGGAGTTTCAAAGAAGAAAGAAAGAAGGGTCGAGTTCCTGGATGGAGATTCGGTAACGGAAGCAATGGTGATAGCGATATCGCCATCGTTTGGCACATCCAGGAGATCACCTGATTCCAGGGAGACACCCCTAGTTCCAAATAGAAGATGAGGCTGCATCTCTTGTTTCGGGTCAGGTTCGATATTTTCGATTCGGATTTTTGGTTACGGTGAAACCCAGTTGGTATGAGGTCCAGGTATTCAACTGTTGGCTGAGTTTGCAACTACAATAGAAGCTTGGTTTATCGAAACTAATCCAGAGAAGATTATTTGAAGTTAAAATCAGGTTTCTAAGATCATTTCAGCATGAGGGGATGGGCCTTTTAATCGGTTTTAAGTTAAAGTTCTTAATTCGTCCCACTCAACCAAGTCATTGTAGTTTTTGTTGATTGTCAGTAAGAACTTTGTCTGACAATCATACATTCATACACCCCACAGTCGCATATATGCAGGATTTCATAATGATTTATTGAAATATCAATGTTTTCTATGATTTTTAAATGAATGCATTTTGTACATTAAAATTAGAACTCTAAAAATCAATTCTTATCAAATGAGTCACGTTTACAAAAACTAACATGAGACAAGCACTTCAACGTAACTCAACCAGTTCCCTCCTGTATCAACTATCAAGTATCAGTAAAACTAGTGATCTGACCAATTTGGTTCATTTTATGGATCGGATCAGGCACGAAGCCGCCAACGGATATCCGATGCTCTTCAATCTTCCTGATCGAGCGGATCCAATCACTCGATTCGGCGGTACGCGAACCGTCGAGCTACGTCATAAACGGATTGGGGCATGGCGGCAAATCAGAAGAAGTACAGGGTCGTTGTTCTTCTGAGCATTCGAGGCGGTCTCCGTCTCCGTCTCCGTCTGGAAGAGCGGAGTTGACCTTCGAATTGCTTCTGGAAGGCTCTCGTCCCCTCCCCGCCGTCTTCCTAAAGAAGCCTCTGTCTGCAATCTCTCCCTTTCTCTGCCCTTCATCTTCTTCGTCTTTGTTTCTTATTGAACAAGGCATTTTCGAGGCTTGTTCTTTCCTGAAGCGCGTTTGAATTTTTGTTCCCTAATGGCGGGGGACGGGCCGAATTGGGACGGATTACTGAAATGGAGCCTGTCGCACTCCGACGGGACTCGGCCTCCTCGTCAGTTCAGGTACGTCTCTCATTTTCCGGTATTAATTTCCCTGTTTTCTTCGCAAACTCCGTATTTAGTAGTTGCGATGGTTCATTGATTCGAAGAGCGGCCGTGCTTGTTTATCTCTTCTTGGAACCGTTTTTTTCAAATGGCTGGAGTTGTAGGTCTGTGATGCATTTGGAGTTGCGATGGGTTCCGTCAGGATTTTCTCTACGCTTTCTTTTTCGTTCTTTGAAGATCGCATTGTCTTCATCCTTAATTTTTGTCGTTATTATCTTCCTCCTGTGTGTGTCTGAGTGAGTGAGTGAGCGTTTTTCTGTCTGTCTGTATGTCTGTCTGTCTGTCTGTTTCTCTCTCTCTCTCTATCTCTCTCTCTCTCTCTCTGTGCGCGTTTGTGTTCATTTCCTCTTATTAACTAATAAGAGAAACATTCTGGTGGTCGGTTTGCTAATAAGCTGCAGTGCAAGTGAGTTGAATGGATCGAGCATCATTTCGTCTAGTTGTTGATGGAGGCAAATTAGGATCTATACATTTCAAGATGATAGCTCTTAGGACTCATTTTTTTTTTCTTAGACTAGGGCCTAGGCCAATTTTACCTAGAGAAAAAAATATCAAATTCATTTGTTTTCGTCTCAAATGATTCTATTTCTTCACGTCAGAGATGCAAATTCATCCAGAAATGTTTTCGACCTTAGATCAGCTTGGGCCCAAACCGTCAAATTACTGTTAGAGGTTTGAGTTTGATTCGAATATGGTGATTTCAGGGAGTAGATCAAAGGAGAATGACCAGGAACTGGTGTTGTTCTCTCTAATTGTGTAGGGACGGCAGCATTTGTATAGTAATAAGCTTATTCTAGTGTGGCTACCAAGTGTCCTTCGGCTTTATTTTGACTAAGCTTGCCTGTAATCAATTGGATAGGTTTTGTTCATGTCATAGTGTCTGTATTCTAGATCGCAAGTGATGCATGTGGTTTCGGTGGTTTGAATGAGTGAAAACTTCAAGAACCAACATTTTCAATTATGTTTTGGTCGGTCGTGGATATTGTATCATATATATACTTTTTTGCTGAACTTGTTGTATATACGAATTCAACCAACTCATCAATATTGTTGCTTGCAGTGAAGAGGACAGGAAATGGTTCATGGAAGCAATGGAGGCTCAAACAGTTGACGTTGTCAAGAGAATGAAGGAAATTACTCTTGTTATGAACACCCCACAGCAGGTTTTGGAGTCTCAAGGGGTCACAACAGATGACATTGAAGGTCATTTGAACTGAACTAATTGTTGTTTCCTTGCGATTTAACTGTTGTCCACAATTTTATTCATTTTATTTATTTTATTCATGTTTGATCATGCAGATATGTTAGATGAGCTGCAAGAATACGTCGAGTCTATTGATATGGCCAATGGTAGGATCCTCATTAGCTTTCTCTGTGGTAGCTAAATCCTTGTGGAATATTTATGATTGTTTTCTCTGTTCTTTTCCTACTAAAGGCAAGGATGTCATGTACTGGAACTTAACATGTTTGTGAGTTTGTTTGCATTGATATAGGGCCTGTGAAAGACTCTAAAATGAAAACATTTTATGCCTTCTTATCAGCTGTTCTCTAACTTTAAGACATAGTTTTCATGGTTGTTCAAAGAGTGAAAAGGTAAGGAAGAAAAAGAAAAGGAACAACGAAGTTGTGTCATTGTTGATCTCCTCAGACCTGGTCCCAAGTCCCAGGAAGTCTTAAAGACGATTATAGCTGTTCTTGACTAAACAGATGACAAAAAAAAAAAACATGAGAAAGGAAAATAGAAATGGTCTAATCATATATCATTCCTGAACTCATTCCTAAGTATCAAAAGCTTTTCATTTCAGTTGTTGATGATTTGGGTGTTTCCTTACTCTGTGCTTCTCTGTCCAGAAGAAAGAGCAGCATCTACAGCAGTTCATTAAGCGACACAAATTGGATCTAGCATCATGTTGTTATTGTGCACCATATTATTTTCCTTGTTAGGATAGAATTACTGGAGAAACAAAGACTAAACTTAGGAAGCAATTTTATTTAGTGTGTTGACCGTTGAACCAACTTCTCAGTGATGATCATAATTTTCCAGAGTATCTTCTCATTCCAAGTTTCTACATTGAAGGATGTTAGGACTATCAAAGCTGTCACTCCTGCCAGTTAGCCAATCTTTTTATTTGTTCACTTTGCTGTTTCGATTTCGCTTGAAGCGTAGCAAATCTGCATATCATTCTCATATATTAGGCATATTTTCATCTCCCTTTTGGAGTTTGCATCAAATAAATGGCACTAATCCATCAGTTGTTAAACACTCATTTGATTTGTCATCATTGGAATCTGAGAGGATAATGTAGAAAAGGAACATTGGGGGTGTCTAAAGCATGTGTACCTTGATTCAGTTCATTGAAACTGTAGTTGCTTAGCATGGGTTTGTCAAAATCAGGCACCATAACGAGAAGAAAATTTGGTTACTGCTGTTGATGAGAGAGCTGCCAGAGCTTTGACCATAGGCTGGTCCTTGGCCATTTTCTTTTTGTTGCAGTCCAGCTTGATTAAAGCAGCAGCTAATAAAAATTTATGAAGTCTGAAAAATACAAAAGAAAATGGACTGCTCATCATCTTGCACAAGATTGACTACGTAAGGTGTTTCCTGATTTGACCAGTTTATAGTTTCGGATCTATATTCTCTTTTTCAAATCCCGTTGTTCTGAGTATCAGTTCTAGCAAACATAGCATTGGTCATCACATCATGATGTTGCAATCTGTTCACTTAGACCACCTTTCTGTAGTTTGTTGGGCTTTAGTTTTAGATGGTATCATGGTATAGAGACTTTTTTCTCCTTCTTTCTAGTTAAAAACATTGTACGGACAGAAGTTAGAGTGTTCAATTGCACAGTGATATTGGATAAGACGTTCTTTTTGGTTTTTGGTGTACCTTGCTCTTGTTCTCTTGAATGCAATATGAAGCTATAATTTCTTTGTAATTTCGGTGATTACAGATTTACATTCGATAGGTGGTCTGGTTCCATTACTTAGCTACCTAAAGAATTCACATGCCGGAATTCGTGCAAAAGCTGCGGATGTGGTAACGACTATCGTGCAAAACAATCCGAGAAGCCAGCAACTTGTGATGGAGGCTAATGGCTTCGAGCCTCTTATGCTGAACTTCAGCTCAGACCCAGATATAACCGTTCGAACCAAGGCACTCGGTGCAATATCCTGTTAGTATCTAAATGTTATTCATTTTTTTTCCTGTTTCGAGTTGATGATGTGCCTCCTTTTTGTAGCAAAATCTAACTGGGCCTCTTCCATTTCAGCTCTGATTCGTCACAACAAGCTGGGAGTTTCTGCATTTCGTTTGGCCAGTGGTTATACTGCTCTCAAGGATGCTCTTACTTCTGACAGTGTGAGATTTCAGAGGTAAAGATGCTACATCTGCTGCTGCAGCTAAAGGAATACTGGGTCACTCAAATGCTTATGTTGAATGTTGAAGACGAACATTCTCTTCAACAAGTGAAGTACCTTGTTAGGAAAAATTAAGTTTTTCTTTAGACCCCTACTGTTCTTATTCCTTCACCCCCTTTTCCTTTTTCACTTTCTTTCTACTGCTACTATTACTACTATTACAATTATTCATGTGGACTTTTCCCACCTAGAAACCCTTGCGTAGTTTTCGATCAAAGCCTTTTTAGGCTTCAATATGCGAGGGATACCCAGACAGGGCTTTTGAATGCATTGATTACATTCTTTCCCTTCATGAAATGAACTGAAGTACGTTAGCAATGTCATTTCAGGGCCACGTGGTTAGTTGTTGAATGAAGCGGGTTGCAGTTCCTTTGGTCTTTGATTTCAGTATACCTGACACTAAATAACTTTTGCAGGAAGGCTCTTAACTTGATTCAGTACTTGCTGCAAGAGGACAAAGCAGACTGTGCAGTGGTCTCAGAGTTGGGGTTCCCACGGATCATGATGCACCTAGCTTCTAGCGAAAATGCAGACGTGCGGGAGAGTGCACTTCGCAGCCTTCTAGAGCTCATCAAGGGTGGTGGCGTTACTGCAATTGGAGGTGCCTCTGTTGAGGAGAGCGAGAGGTTTAAGCAGATCCTCCAGGATCAGATTGACCGAATCAGCTCAATGGCACCTGAAGATCTGGGAGCTGCCAAGGAAGAGAGACAGCTAGTGGATATGCTCTGGAAAGCATGCTATAACGAGCCATCATCATTGCAAGGGAAAGGGCTGGTTGTGCTCGCTGGAGAAGATGAACCACCTCCCGATGTTGCAAGCACGATGTTTGAACCACCACTTCGTGCTTTTGCAGCTAATCGAAGTGCAAGCAAGAAGAATGATGATACTCTGCTCTTGGGATATGCATCTCCAGCAGAGCCTCAATCTGAGGATACAACCCGGGAGGAAAATGATTCTTCAAAACTAAGTTAGAAGCATGCAGAAATATCAGAAAAAACGGAAATTTATTATGCTGTCAGGAAAAGAAGGATACGTGCATATTGCCTGACGCCCCTGTGAGATAGTTACAATCTTTGTATCCGTTGCTGGATGTTAAATATTATGCCCGAATTATTTAGCATATGAATATTTATGTTTCTTTTTCCTACAGTTTTCTATAATCAAATCTTTCTTGGATCCTTAGTTCTTGCAGTTGAATGCTTAGGGTCTTGCTTTTCTATGTTTGTCTAGACCTCTGTTGTACACAGATGATATTGCAATTGTGACCTCTAAACCCGTCACCTGGAGATAGGAACAAAACCTTTTCTCCGCATTCCCACTCGTTAAGTATTTTCTAGCACCATGAATAGCCATGCAGCTCCCAATACTCCGGCAACTCCCATCATATGACATGGGTCTTTTGTAGAGTTGTTTTATTCATAGGTACAAAAAAAGTTTTTTTTTTCCTATAAAAGGAATACGATAAATAAATTAGCCGTTTAAAATTTGAAAGAACATTATTTTTTCTGAAAAAACAAAAACACGCGAAAGAAAAGCATGTTTTTTTTTTCCATTTTATTCTTCATTTTACGTTTTTTTAATGCTAGAAAAGCTTTTTTCCCCTCTTTTCATTTGATGTAAATCTACATTTTTTATGCTCGTGTTTTTAGTATTTTTATTTTCTTTTTCGTTTTCTTCAAGCTTGCCTCATTATAACCGAGAGAAAAAAAACATCAAAAGTTTTTTATGACTTAGTTTTTTATGACTTAGAGAATCACAATTTATCAGGGTCGGATGGACGTGTCACTCACTAGGAACGATTACTGCTTGCAGTTATTAGGCAAGAAAACTTTTACGTTACATAAAAGAGAGGACATCACAATCACCTCATGTTTTAAGTAGAATTAGAGAACAACGTAAAGATATAAAACATAGGCCTACTGTGCTACCTAAATTCAACATATGATGCCCATATTCTAGGTCAATTGACAAAGGAAAATACCTTTTTCGCTTGATTCAAGGGGAGGCAACCAGAACCAGTTGACATGGCTGGTTGACCTAACACAATGTGAACTGCAAATTCTTCCTTTTCCCAGGTACCAGGGAGAAACTAGTGAGACCCTACAACGCTTCACCTAATCCTGTTTCTGTGCTGCTTAGCATTGATATCTACAGAGAAACCAAATAGGTTTGGCTGATTCAAAGGCGGTCCAGGATTCAGAAGAGCCGAATCTTCCGTCCACCGTAACTTTCCTTCCTCATCCTGTTGAATTGATTTCATCACATGCACATCTCTACCTGCCAACATATTAACTCTTCACCAAAACATATACTTCCCAAGAAACTTAATTTCAGAAGCCTCAAAAACAGTTGCAGGATTACGCTTTTTTCTCAAGAAACGTATGAACTGTTTGGATGACGCTTTCACCATGTGAGAAAAAGGATTTAAGCGTTCGAGGTGAGTGGATTCGCGGAAGGCTCGAAATTCTTTTGGCTTCTCTAGAACGAAAAAGAGTGCTGATCTTGCGGATGTTAGAACTAGGGTAGCAAGTGATTGTCAATCTAGATTGAAGATTTTTGTCAGTTTTTACTGTACCATATCTAATTCCGGTGGGGACCTTTCTTGTATGTCTTCCGCTGCGACGAATTAGATTCCTTTGCGATTGCAACTCTAGCTAGAACACTGTCAATCTTTTGGTAGGTTGCTGGAGTCAACTTGCCCCCTCTATTGTGTGTGTGTGTGTTTGCACGCATGCAAAAATGCAAAATGTACATGCTTTTGCACGTCCTGAAATGGCGCAAAACCATCGACGAAAACAAGCAGCTGATGAGCCGCTGGTTTTTGGGAGTTTCCATGGTTTGGATATCGTCAAATTTTGTGGGGTCTCAAGGCTCAGTTTAATAAATCATAAAAGAAACAAGGACACCTAATTCTGCAGACTAAACAAAGGTTCAATATCTTTTAGTCATTCATTATTCGTTTGCCCCCCTGATTTAGGCCCTACCAACTAAACAAAAGTGCAGATTTTTTAGACAAATAGTCTGTGAATCCATTACTTGTCCCTTCTCTGTAGTCCCCATCCTGAAATTGGTGATTTCAGGCGGGCAGACGACCAAATTGGCAGTTTGGTTTCCTCTTCACAAGGACGCTAACAAGAAACCATTCATTTCCACAGAAGGCTGATGCCTCTCACACACAGGCTGATTCCTCCATGAATGGATGAAGGATAGCTATGGGAGACGGGCGATCTTCAGTGTAAGGAGTAATGTGAAGGTGGATCTTCTGCTTTGGATAATGATTTGACTTCTTTTTCATAATATTTTAGTGGGTGTTTGGTTTATATTATTGTACAAGTAACGGTAGTGACCATTGCTTTTCTTGTGAGAGATTTGACAATTATCGAAGTCTGGGTCCAACATCAACATCGCTTGGTCAGATGAGTCTGTGCCTGCACCACCTTACACCGTATAGTTGTAATACTAGATCCTTTACTGCATTTGTGAAATGACACAAGATGATTCAAGATATAAGCTCCAAGTGTGTTCAGGTTAGGTTTTTTTTTATCTTCTTTCCCCAGAAGAAGAACTGATTTGGAAATGAAAACATTACATGTGCGATGCTATATGACATAAAGATTGTCACATTCAGTTAGATTTGTAATATTTAGCTGATAATAGATTTGGCTGACGCATTTTAACAGAAATCTACTTCTAAAAGTCAAAATTTGGAAACATTTTACTGATTAGATACCATATTTTAAAATTAAATATAGAACTTTTTTTTTCCCCTTGGGAAAAGGTGGCAAGCCACATCACAACTCGAAGTGTGTGACCAAACTGGGAGAAAAGCTTGGTTCAGTTTAGATCGTTTAAATTGTATTTTAAATTACCGGTTGGCTACATGTGTGTATAATTCAAGTGTATTCTTTAATGTATTTTGCAATTAGGCCAATGGTTCACAATTCAAGCTCCAAAGTTCGCTAAGAAATGGAGTCGTCAGCAGACAATGAAGAACCGTGGGGTCGAATTATTTAAGATGCATTAATCAAAACTAATGAAATACTCTTAAAAAGAATGTTCTGATATCTGATCATGATCTACCCTCTGGTCAACTACAATACCCCAATCGTCAGATAGTTGTACTTTTCACTTACTAACGAAGTTACATGCACAGACAAATTTTAATTTCCACAATTGGCAGGAAAAGCGCTTTGAATTACTAAAGTTCCGGTTCACGCATCTATTTCAAATTCTCGTTTCACGTTGCTGTCTCGAAATTCCGTCCACTATGCTATTCCATATAATATATTTTGAGGTCCTTTAACTTTGTCTGTAGAGTTCCGTGTTCACTTGGCTTGCTGGTAATTGTTAATTCGACGAATTCTGCTCCTCCTGTGACATCTTTTGAAAGAGTGTTATGCCTGTGTAGGAAAAGAAGGAAAATTAAGAATAAGAATAGGAGGATCTGAATCAATAACCAGGTAGCAGTAGCTCCAAGTCATGAACCTGCACTTAGTTGCAGTTTGTTATATTTGGAAGAATTCCGAAACCAAGCATAGCGAATTTCAGAGATATATTCCGAGGACACGGAACCAAATGCCTCGGGAGATCTACCTTAAGCATGAATACCAGTTTCATAGTTCCGAAAATGCAAACATTCCTTCACAGACTTTGCCAGGAACATGGTTTTTACAATTTTGGTTCTTCATCTGCACTGAATTGGAGCAATTTCCAATAATATTAGGTTGCCTGAATCTGATCAACGAGCTATTAACAACTGCTCTTTACAAAGTGGGTATCGATGCAGGCTCGTTTAGTTTATATTTTGGCAATTGTCTTGTAAATGGTCCTGGACGGTAGGAATGGCCCGCAGATTGCCCAACTCTTGGAGATGGAAACTAAAGATAGTGTGTTCCAATTACATAAAAAGTTACCCTTTGAAGTTGACATTCATAGACAAGCCATGTTTTTTTTTTTTGGTTTTTTGATGTCATGAACCAGTGAAAGAAACATCCAAGGTGTAAAGTTGAAGTTCGGCATGACCCTGCTGGGAAATAACTTCTCTATCTCACTTGCTCAAACCCCTTCAATCATGCTCATACGATGCCTGTTCGGCATTTGATTCTCCCTTTTTACTTTCATATGTTGCACTTGAAATAATTACCCTGAAGACAACCATGGCCATGTGCAGGACTCATGTTTCAGCGAAAAGGGTGACTTCCAAACTCCATGAACAACGTCCAGCATCGGCGCAGCCAAAAGGTTTTCGAGGAAACAATTATAATTTCTACACATTTTAGAGAGATTCTTTATATATTTTTGGACATATTTAAAAAAATTTCAATTTCTTTTGCAAATCCAGGGGAGGGGAGCCCTGTTCTATGTCCCCCATTTGCCTCCATCTTGTCTACGTCTTAGATCATAAGATCTCAAATGACTTCAGATCTATGATCTAAAGCAACCAAACACGATCTAAAAGTTTAGACTTCGAGGTTTATGGGCTGCTTGTGGACGAGGCTGCATAAGGAATCAGCTGTTTTTACAGGAGGCTGCGCAGAGAGTCGACGCTCATAAAAATCAATCTGTCAACTGGTGGTAGCCGCCGGAAAGGAAGAGGAAAAATTGAAGACAGGAGGTCTTTAATGCAGAAAACGTTGAAGCCCGCTAGCGTTTTCCGAAGAAAGCTGTGCTTTTTGCAACAGAAAGAAAGCTGTGCTTTTTGCAACAGAAAGAAAGCTGTGCTTTTTCTGACAGAGGACCCGGGAGCTCAGCAGAACCGGGCACCACACCACAGTTTCAAAAGCCCCAGATTTTTTTTTTTTTTTGCCGTTTTTCTTCTGTCACCATAATTTCGAGTTTTCCACAATCGGTGCCATGTGAAACTCCTTTCTCAAACAGGGGGCTGCTGAATTCCGCACAAAGAACGCAAAAAAAAAAAAATCGAAGCACAGGAAACCTAGGTACGTGGTCAGAAAAGCGATCCAGATATTAGATATTTCCGGCCGGTTTACCACGTGGAT
Organism: Nymphaea thermarum; assembly: GCA_011799765.1. Taxonomy (NCBI): domain Eukaryota; kingdom Viridiplantae; phylum Streptophyta; class Magnoliopsida; order Nymphaeales; family Nymphaeaceae; genus Nymphaea; species Nymphaea thermarum. Next base: position 307,783 of record JAANDH010000202.1, on the reverse strand, counting down.
AGTAGGACCCATGGCTGCGTGGCAGAATTGCACTTTTCCATCCTTAACCAAGCACAATCTACAGGGTTCCCCGCAAAGATATTTCCACGCTCCTTACACAACAAATGTTTTCCCCTTCTCCTTTCTCCGGTTCCTCTAAATTATCAGGCCGATTTATCTCGGGCACCGACCTATTGGAAGGGAGGTCATGATAATGGTATCTTTTCCTTTTGATAGAAGAACATGAGCATCTTATTTCTTTTACGTTGGATAATCTTTGGAGTGCATGAGTCTTCTGCTTTCATGGGTTTCTCTGTGGGTTCGGTAGTGTTTTTATGCTTTTGATTCGAGGAGGAAAGGATTTTGCTTACTTTTTCTTTTTTCAGGTATTTGGGTGATGGGTTCTGAAGAACACAGGAAAAGAGGTCACCGGATTAGGTGTAACTAGAACGTTTGCACCATGGTGTTAGTTTTTTTATTGGGAGGGAAGATCCCTAGTGCTTGAATTTCGGGTGTTACTTGGGTAGAGAGTTTGATCAGAAGATATGGGGGAAGGCAACGAGATGGTCGATTTTGATGCAGGGGAGGTGCGAGTGACGGAGTGGGAGGAGGGGTTGCCGCGCGAAGAGGAATTGATGCCTCTTTCACAGACCTTGTTCCCTCCTTTGCTCGCCTCGGCCTTCAGCATCGTGCCGGAACCTTGCCGGAGCATGCTCGACGTAGAACGCGCTACGCAGAACACGATCAGGAATCTCCGGCGCAGGTTTGAGACGGGAGTTCTGGAACACAATTGGAAAACTCTTCCGACATCCTCTATGCGTGATGGTTCTTTCGTTCTCGAGGACGATGGTGGGAATGGTGGCGATGACTGTTCCCTCGGGGAGGAAAACGAAGGCAAGAAAGGGCGGAGGTATTCGGAGGGGGATATGGAAGAGGCTGAATCTGGGCTGAGGCCTGAGAATTCACACGACGATCAATCGGCGCGAGCGCTGAAGCGGCCGCGGTTGGTGTGGACTCCACAGCTGCACAAGCGATTCGTCGACGTCGTAGGTCATTTGGGTATCAAGAACGCGGTGCCGAAGACAATTATGCAATTGATGAACGTGGAGGGCCTGACGAGAGAGAACGTAGCCAGCCATCTGCAGAAGTACCGGCTGTATCTCAAGAGGATGCAAGGTTTACCAAATGAAGGTCCATCCTCTTCTGATCAGCTCTTCTCTTCTACGCCTGTGACAAACAGCATTGCTGGACGGCCTTCCGCAGGTTCACAGCGTGAGGAATCATCCAAGCATATGCGTGTGCCCATGCCCTATGTCACGCCTTTTGTCCCGATGCCTGTGGTTGGAGTAGCACATGGCCATGGTCCTCCTGCAATGCCTATCGTCGCCCCTGGTGTGTATAATGGGTTCGAGACACATCCCTGTAGTGGGAGCGGCAGATACTTCGTTCCACAGAGAATCTTACCAGGGGACCAGCAAAGAGAATGGTCGTGTAACACTTTTCAGTCGGTTATGCCATATCCTTATGTTACTCCTAACAATAAATGAACAGCATATTTAATTTTTTCTTTTCTCACTTCGTATCCATCAATTCTTTCATTCCTTCCTAAGATTGTTACGGTAATTTGCCAACTGCCGTTGATAATTTGTAAGTTACAGAGCCGAATTATTGGTATTAGTTCTTTGTAATGTTTCTCTATTATGAAAATTAATATATCCCAGCACATGCTGCATATCGCCTATCAAGGCTACGTAGTGTGCACCCTTCAACTGTGAGAGTCAGAGAGATTTCCAGAAAAATTTAGATGCTCATTGTTACTAATGATCTTTTCCAGAGTTGCCCATTATTACTGATGATCTTCATTAATGCTCCTTTCTCTGGAAACCTTTGTTTCTTTAAGATGGTTTCCTTTGTGCATGTGGTGCCATATAGATCAATTATTCTAGTGCAGCTCTTGCTCAAGGATTTTCCGTTAGCTAGTCTATTTAAGGTGGAATTTTCTGTCTATACCATAAATTGTCTGGAACATCGATTATTTCTGGAGGCATAAGTATGTTCTGTGTTATTTTCTCAAAATTTACATTTTTGAAGATATTCCAGTTTCATTGTTGCATCCCTAGGCATTTTCTTGTTATCTTTTTAAATATGGACTTGTTGATAAGGTATTGTGGAGGGCATATGTTGCTATAGACTTGGATGTGAATGTTTTGCACTTACTCTTAAGTAGATCCAAATGGTACTTGTTCCTCTGTTCACAATTTCATTAATATGTTTTACTTGTTACTTACATTGTTTTGACTTCCTGTGGCTAACTATGTTCAGCAAGTGAAATTTCGTTATTATAATGGACAGAATCTCAGGAAGCACTTGCGTATTTGTATCTGAGTGCTGGTTAAAATCACTATTGATGTTAGCAAGGTGGATTGACTCAATGCTCCTGTCTTACTTCCATTTGCAAGCTGATTTCATTATGTGAAATTTCATTATTGTAATGGATAAACAATGCATAAGAATGTTGGTTAATACCACTACTGCTGGTGGAAGGGTGGTTTAATCCGATGCCTTTCTCATCATGGGGTAACCTTTTTCATCGATCTTCTAATTTCTCTTTCCTATTCTCTGATCTTAGTGGTGGTCATGCAGTAAATCTGCCTACGTTCCTAATGTGTTTTACCCAATAGTGAAGCATTACTTAGTACTTGCATACGAAACTGCTAGTGAAGGTCCATATGGGTTTTTAGCTGCAAAGAGAGAGGTGAATGAAGATCATAAAATGACTAAGCTGAATCACATATGGATCCTTGGAACAATTTAAATAGTTAGCAGACCTCTTAAGTCATGCACCTGCATGCTCTGGGATTGGTGAATGAAGAGTGACATGTTCTAGTTTACATCAGTACATTAAAGACTGCCAAAGAAGTCAGTAGTGGTTATTCATTACCAGATTTGTGTTAAAAATACAATGTGATGAAATATTATTACTGATAGTGATCATGGAAACAAGAATTTTTCGAGTATGATGTCGGAAAATGCACTTTTTTTTCCTGAACAACATGAAAAAGCAGCTGTGGTTAGATTTCTGTCTCGCAGTTGGTGATCACACTATCCTTCATTGGAATTACATGACTGAAGATGTACAATTTAAATGGTTGAGACACTTAACAAGATTGCAAATAGCTGGACTATAAAGTTTTTGTTTCATAGCATATCCGGATTATGTTAATATACCTGGACCCCACCTAGATTAACTAAGGCTCCGCCCAGGGTTCTTCAATGCATTTGAGATTTTGTTTAATTTCTGTAATCATTACACCTTCAGCCCAGAAGTACCACTCTTCCAAAATTTAACAACCCATGACCAGTGACCTTCTTATTCCCACTTGTTTGTTTATCAGTATTTCCTCGTGTAATATGTATGGTTGTTTTAGCTTGATACCTTGAAATGCTACTGATATGTTATTGGCTACTGTGAGAGTGCACTGATACTCGTTTAATAAAGGGGACAACTAGATTGTAACATTGTGCTCTCATGTCTTTATCCTTTGTGTTCATGTCTGTCTCCAAAAATGACTTGCATAAGCCTCTTTAGGTAGTGTTGAATTTAATGATATTTGATTATGGTTCTTGATGGCATATTTTATATGCTGTAAAGTCAGATGAGGACTGCTCATCAGCCATGGGAAGAATGTTTATGCAAAGCACCTGATGGGAGATGCTGGAGTGAGAGAAAGTCGTGTTTAAAGTTTGTTATGTGGGTCATGAGTCATCTTTCCCTCAGCCATCTCAAATCAGAAGCAATTCTAGGTGAAGCAATCCTGTATCTGAAAGCAGGATATTCCAAGGGAGAGTCGGCTGGAGAGTGTAGAGAAGCCAAATGTATCCTCCTTCAAGTTCTTCGCTAGAAGAACCTGCTGCTTGTGTTGATTATGACATTGACACTCAACCTGTTAGATAAAGTGCATTCTGTAGTCAGTATTGGTTTTGGATTGGTGACGCCCATTTACTGACTGGCACTACTGGGTGTCAACTGAACTAAATTTGATACGTTAAAATCCTTTTTCTTTTTTCGAAGAGGGTTTGAAATGGAGTAACTCTTCCTCTAATCCTCATTTATGAATGGGACAGCTGAACTTCCTTGACATCTTTGCTTTGGGTTAAACTAATTTGAATTATTTACCATGAAACACCTTATATACATAATGATTCAATTTTTGAAGATATATGGACCTGTGGAAATGCATGGAAATCGGGAGTTCACGTAGCCGCCAATTAAAGTTTCTTTTACATTTAGGAAGAACCTTGTAACAAAGTTTCAGTTACTTCTATATTGAATTTTAGTCTCGCAACAATTTGCACAAAGTCGATAAGCTTCACTTGTGCGGCATGCTGCTTTCTTCCAGTTTGAAAATCCCTGGTTACTCTTTTACATTTTTTGGTAATATGTCCCTAATGGTTTGTTCACCTTTTAAAGTTAATGAAGTGTTTCAGACTCAGTGGATATTCTTACTTTTGCTATGAGGCTATATCCTCTGCTGCTTCTCTTCTATGTCTTGTTTTCTGTGACCTAGAAGGGTGGGTATTCTGCTGTTTTTATTTTTTTCTTGATAAGGGGAGAAATTCATTTGTTCTATCGTGAGCGAAAACCTATAAGTTTTGTCCATACTCTTTTTGTGGCCATGCTTCAAGATATGCATAACTGTTTGTGAATATTAATTGCACGTCTATAGAACAGATTTTGTTACTTTCTTGATATCTGAATGTTCTTAGTTTCGTGGTGTGGAATGGCGGTACTATTGGCCATCTTCAAGATGTACGTCTCACTCGTTTCTGACCGATAATTCATGCACAATTCGTCATCTTTTTCTTCCCCACATATTTTGGAACAATTTTACAAAGTGATGCTTGTGTGTGTGTTTACTAAACATGCTCCGACAACCTACAACTTTAAGCGAAGAAATGCAGAGGCACGTCTCCTTTGTCCTCCGATTCTTGGATTCTTTACGCCAAATTATGCACGTTAAAAAGCAGAGCTTTCTATATAGAAGTACGTGTGGCCGTGATCCTATGTCCAGCAATCGCGCTCAGAGGTATATTAGCAGGTGTATAGCACTGCAAAAATGTCAACTACGTCAAACTGGTGCAGATATTTATAGCGAAACGCTTGGTACCCGAGAACAAAATGATGTGGCAAATATTTTCCCTGTATTCCTTGGGATTAAAAGATCTCAGAATCCGATTGATATGTTGGTGCCCTTTATTTATTACGGAGTTATGGTCCCACATTTTCCCTGTACATGAAAGACCTTTCTCTGGGAGGTTGTGACTAGTGGATTATCTGCTACCCTTATTGCTGATGAAGAAAATTACTAAGTTTTTGGCTGTAACAGGAAATGATGTATGTTTAGCATCTTGTGTGTGTGCATGTGCTTGCCCAATGTAAGACTTCTTCTACTCTTTTCCTCGCTTCCCAAGAAGGTTTTCCTGCGGCCCTGAACTTGAAACAGACCTCACTTTGCGGGTTGTCATGGTCGGTGGGGGGAACTCATGGGTGTCATTCTAGTCCTTGTTTATACGTTTGAATTCGTGCCTTCTGGTCAAAAGGTTAAGGAGTCCAATGGAACCAATCTAATTTCTATTTATTTTTCTGATGAGGAACCCGTCCAGTCCCATTAGCGCGCTTTACGAGGGTAATACCATGGGAAAACTCAGGCCCCACGTTGACAGAGTTGGGATTCGATATGGGGTTTTAAACAACTGGTGTAACCTGCAAGCAGTCTGCTGAACCCTCTTTATCAGGCACAAGAATTTCCCAGAACATCCGATCCTTCCGAAATGAATGCTTGTTTTGAGCTTACCAGTCACACTTGAAAGTTGAAACCATTTGTCATGCATAACAAGTGAGACTCAAATGAGACGTCCTGTCCACAATTACTAATATCTATGATTTTGGATTTCTGATAAAGCTGGTTTATTTTAAATGATTATTGACTGAAGAAAAATCAAACTTTCTGCGAAAAATGAAAAGTCGGGAGCGATTCAGTTCACTTTCCCATGTCTCTGCTAAAATGTCAGACGAAATCAACAGTGACCGCCAAGCAAAAAGAAAGCAAATTTTATGTTGATGGTTCGATCGGCCGTCCTTCTCTCAAGGGATTTTAAGCAACCGACTGGTTTTCAGTGCTAAACAGGTCCAGAGCAACCTGGAGAGAGAGGTGATCAGAGAAGAGGATGACAGAGAATGCTCACGGTCATATTTGTCTACATCCTTTTTAATAAGATTTTGGTTCATTTTTCTTTGGAGTCACTCTAAAGGTCAAACCAATAACCAGACCCCTGCATGAATCAATCCCACCTACTCAGCAACACTTTGCTTCGCAAGCACACACCTAATTGCTGATTTGCTGACTGTGGTTCTCCCCTATATAAACTGCAAAGAACCTTGACTCTTCAGGCCTGGTTCAGAGAGAGAGAGACAGAGAGGAGAAAGCGAGAGAGAGAGCAGGGAGAGATGGGTGTCGGTCCCAAGGCTACTTTCATGGAGTCCTTGATTTGGGGAATATGTGTTCTGAGCATTTGTGTGCAGGCATCCGCGGGGATCACCCGGCATTACCTGTTTCGCGTATGCTGCATCACCACACACACACATACACGCTCTTCTTCTTGTTCTTCTTCTTCTTCTTCTTCCAAGTTCCATCATTTGTGTTTCTTAGTTGCGCATGCACTTACCATGGCCTACAGCCAATACCAGTACAAATGTGTCGTTGGGGTCCTCCGTTTGATTAGGCGCCCGGTCTAGACAGAAAAATGTTCCTGGAACAGGCGTTCTGTCCAGCAACCAAAACTCATACATAGCGGCTGAATCCAGGGATGCTGTATATAATTTTCTTAAAACTGTGTCTAACATACGCTTTTCGATGTAGAGAAACCTGCCACTCTGAGACATAGAGTATCGCAAGTTGATCCAAGAAGCTTTTTGTGTCCGTGGTCTCGTCATCCTCCATACTTGAAAAGAAGTTTCAATTGTCCACCTGTCCACCCATGGAGGAAGAAAAGACCAATCTTTCTGAAGAATATATATATATATATATATATAATCACTTGAAAATAATCGATCAAAGTTCATCATGTTTCTTAGGGAGTAAGATATAACCATTAAACGTAGGGATTCTTTTGCTGCTGAGATATGAATTAGTGAGGAGACTAATACTATTTTGCTAGAGGGCAAGAAACTATCTTTAATTTATCAACAAAAGGAAATTTCAATTCATTGTGAAATTTTTGTTTATTTCTTCAAGTTATAATTTGAATTGATCCTGGGACGGTTTATATCTGGTAGGCTGCACATAGAAAGCATGTTTTCATGTCATTGAAAAACAATAGCCAAGAGCGCATGGGAGGAGAACTCTGATTGATGCGTAACATGGCCTTCGTGTACTGCAGATACAACTGAAAAACATAACACGGCTTTGCCACACTCGGCCAGTGGTTACAATCAACGGGCAGTTTCCTGGCCCCAAGATTGTTGCCCGCGAAGGGGACCGACTTATTGTGAAGGTGATCAATCATGTGAGCAACAATGTCACCATACACTGGTAAGTAGTCCAGAAGATTGTAGAGCGATTGGTTTCCTTGATATAATTAACATGCATGAAACATGACCAAGACTGCCTTCCAAACGGGCCGACTACATATATGTGTGCATGTGTGTGTGTGCGTGCGTGCGTGTGTTCCACGATCATTTCATAATTAAGCAAGACCTACGAATAGAGGAGGCCAGAACAGAATGCATTACCCGCATTACTTTGCATCTGTTGGGATAACATGAAGGTAGTAGAATTGCGTACAATTACCTAAGCTAATTGATTCTGCAAATTCCTTTGCATTCTGTAATAAAATGTGTAATACGATCCGTAAATTATTATATAAGCGTCTGACTTCTGCACTTTGATTCTTGTTTCGGTTACAGGCATGGAGTTCGGCAGCTCAACAGTGCATGGGCAGACGGCCCTGCTTACGTAACGCAGTGTCCAATTCAAACGGGACAAACTTATGTGTACAACTTCACAATCACAGGGCAGAGAGGGACACTCTTCTATCACGCCCATGACTCATGGATGAGGGCTAGCATTTATGGGCCATTGGTCATCCTCCCCATGCATAACACGTCCTACCCTTTCCCTAAACCCCACAAAGAAGTTCCCATTGTCTTTGGTAATGCTTCTGAATTAGGTCTTCCATGTTTTTCTTAAGAACTTTTTGTTGCATATTACACAGAGATAGATGCCATCACTGCTCCACATTACTATATGTGAGGCAAAAATATGTGGTCACTTCATGCCCCATGAGGTGTCCATTCTTGGACAGAAATTCCAGACATAGCATGCTCATATGGCATAGTTCCTAATATGGCATCATTAATGGTGGCGCAACATAGATGTGGTTCCACTAGAAATTATTAAGAATTCCTCTTCATCTCTGCGCTTGGAGTAACAAGTTCTGAAGCCATATTTTTTTTCTTTTTTTGAAAATATGTGCAGGAGAATGGTTTAATGCGGATCCGGAAGCGGTGATCGCTCAGGCTTTAAATACTGGTGGAGGTCCTAATGTCTCTGATGCGCACACGATTAATGGCCTTCCTGGAATGCTTTACAATTGCTCCTCTAAAGGTAGAATAGATTTTCATCAGCTAACTGTTTACACTGAAATCAAGAAAAGGACATATATATATTGGGCGGCCTAGCTTCTAGATAAATTATAGGTAATTAACATGGTCATATACAGTTTTAGCATAATTCACGGTGGATTTATTATATGGCTACAAACAGGAACACAAATATAAAGCACAAGTACTATTGACAACAAAAGATTTAGTGGATATCCATTAAAGCTTCTCAATTTCTCATTTGGGTGCATTTTTTTATTCACTTTCTTGCAGATACTTTCAAGTTAAATGTTACTCCTGGCAAGACATACCTGCTTCGGCTAATCAACGCTGCACTCAATGATGAGTTATTCTTTAGCATTGCCAACCACAGTCTTACTGTGGTAGAAGCTGATGCCATCTACACAAAGCCCTTTCAGACAGAGGTTGTGGTCATAACACCAGGCCAAACCACCAATGTCCTCCTTCATGCCAAGCCATATTACAGCCTCCCAAATAGCTCCTTTCTAATGGCTGCTAGACCGTACGCTACTGGTCAAGGAACATTTGACAATTCAACAACAGTAGGTCTCCTGCAATACAAAGTCAAACAAGGCCGCCATTACTTTCCTTCTCCTACACCTAAAACCCCATTCATCATGCCCACCCTTCCTGCTTTAAACGACTCCAACTTTGCTATGAATTTTAGTAGGACGTTTCGAAGCCTAGCGAGCGCAAACTTTCCCGCAAATGTTCCTCAAACAATTGATAGGTACTTTTTCTTTACAGTAGGACTTGGGACTCTTCCTTGTCCTAAGAACCAAACGTGTCAAGGCCCAAACGGGACAAGGTTTTCTGCCTCTTTGAACAATGTTTCCTTCGTTCTTCCAACCACTGCACTCCTTCAAGCCCACTTCTTTGGCCAATCTAATGGGGTTTACTCTACCGACTTTCCTAGCCAACCTCTTATTCCCTTCAACTACACTGGCACTCCACCAAACAATACTCGAGTGGTTAACGATACCAAGGTGGTGGTTCTGAAATACAACACGAGTGTGCAGTTGGTGATGCAAGACACCAGCATTCTGGGGGCGGAGAGCCATCCCCTCCATCTTCACGGCTTCAATTTCTTTGTGGTGGGACAAGGTTTTGGGAATTACGACCCAAATAAGGACCCCCTCAATTTCAATTTGGTAGATCCAATGGAGCGGAATACGATTGGAGTGCCAAGTGGAGGATGGGTAGCCATACGTTTCTTAGCTGACAACCCAGGTAAGATGAATAATTATTTCTCTTTTTTAAGAGTGGGGAAAGAATTTCTACAGAACCAGCCGGGCCTGGCCCTGCTTAATTGTGTTCTTCACAATATTCAAGTTAATTTTACTGAGCCTGATCAAGTTTCTTCTTGTTAGTTTGATTAATTAACGTAATTTGCTTGTACGTGATGGTGGCAGGTGTGTGGTTCATGCATTGTCACCTTGAGGTGCACACCAGTTGGGGCCTTAAAATGGCTTGGGTGGTCTTAGATGGAGACAAGCCCAATCAAAAACTGCCTCCTGCTCCGTCTGATCTTCCAAAGTGTTGACAACAAATAAGATGCGGTCAAATTTGGAACAAGTTTTGTGCACCTCAATTGGCCAATTCACCTTACCTCAACTAGTGTGTTTTTCTTGCCAGGGTGGCTAAAAGATAGGTGCGTTTATGTATAATTCTCTTTTTGAGATACTGCATGCTTTCTCTGATAACACGATTTATAAATCTTGACGGCAGTACGGCTACAGATATGAATTTGTTTATGGTCATTTTATATTTTATATTCATATCAAGTACAGGGTCTACTACTCAACGGAGATTACGCATAAACTAGAAGGAAAGCCACATGTGGTTATTTATGAGCAGTTCCCCTCACGGTCGCACAAAATTTATTTATTTGCATCTGTAATCCCTACAATTATTTGCTCATTTATATATATTGGCGACACTAACTAGAGTCTAAGATCACTTTTGAATTAGTATCCCTCAACCCAAAACTTTTGGCGCCACCAGTGGCAAGCATGTGCAAAATCATGCATATTAGATATATTTATTTGCATTTTCACATGGTTGAACTACTAGTTCAGCATGAACCATGTACCAATAGATGAACGGCTAACTTCTTTTCTAAAGAAAATATTGCATTTATTGCCTTGAGTTATGAAAAGCTCATACTATGCAAGCAAAATACGAAAGCTCATGAAAATATACAGTTTGTTAACCCAAGTTAGTTTGATAAAGGCAAGGCTTTGCATAAAGTTGCCTATAAAAACATCCATATCACCGTTTTCCTTGACATGAAAATCGTTCAAGAAAATCTTAACTTTTAGATACATACACACATAGGGAGAGAGATTCATTTTGGTGTCATAATTGTTGCGTTCATGTGCAGATACAACTGGAAAACATAACGAGGCTTTGCCACACAAAGCCAGTCGTTACCATCAACGGGCAATTTCCAGGCCCCAAGATAGTTGCCCGGGAAGGGGACCGACTTATTGTGAAGGTCATCAATCATGTGAGCAACAACGTCACCATACACTGGTAAGTATTCCAGAAGATTGTAGAGCGACTAGTTTCCTTGATATAATTAACATGCATGAAACGTGGCCAAGGCTGTCTTCCAAACAAGACAACTATATATAATTAAGCAAGACTTAAGACCGTCAAGTTAGAGAAGGCCGGAATGCATTACCCGCTTGTATTTGCATCAATTGGGATGTTTGCCTCTGTTGGGATAACATGAAGGTAGTAGAATTGCGTACAATTACCTAAGCTAATTGATTCTGCAAATTCCTTTGCATTCTGTAATAAAATGTGTAATACGATCCGTAAATTATTATATAAGCATCTGACTTCTGCACTTCGATTCTTGTTTCGGGTACAGGCATGGAGTTCGGCAGCTCAACAGTGCATGGGCAGACGGCCCTGCTTACGTAACGCAGTGTCCAATACAAACGGGACAAACTTATGTGTACAACTTCACAATCACAGGACAGAGAGGGACACTCTTCTATCACGCCCATGACTCTTGGATGAGGGCTAGCATTTATGGGCCATTGGTCATCCTCCCCATGCATAACACGTCCTACCCTTTCCCTAAACCCCACAAAGAAGTTCCCATTGTCTTTGGTAATGCTTCTGAATTGCATCTCCCATCTTTTTCTTATCGCCTTTTTGTTGCATGTGACACGGAGATAGATGCAATCACCGCTCGCCAGTACTTGATATGAAGCAAAGATATGTTATTTGTTGCTGCCCCATGATGTGTCAATGTTCTATCTATGTCCCATGGACGCAAACTCTAGACGTAGCGTCCTCATGTGGCATATATATTTGACAGTTTGGAATCATTAATGGTAGTGCAGGAATTCAGTTTCGCATTTGGAGTTACAAGTTCTCAGGCCATCCTTTTTTGGAAAATATGTGCAGGGGAATGGTTTAATGTGGATCCAGAAGCAGTGATAGCTCAGGCTTTAAGGACTGGTGGAGGTCCTAATGTGTCTGATTCTTACACTATTAATGGCCTTCCTGGAATGCTTTACAATTGCTCATCTAAAGGTATATTACAATTTTCATCAGCTAATATATTTAATTCCATTTCCTGTGACCAAATTTCGAGATCTTAAGAAACATAACGTCTAAGAGTGGATTTATTAAGTGGCTAAGGACACGAATACAAAAAAACATATATACTATAAAACCTGTGTATCCTATGAAGTATCTAATTTTAATGCTTTTTTTTTGTTCACTTTGATGCAGATACTTTCAAACTAAACGTCACTCCTGGCAAGACGTACCTGCTTCGCCTAATCAATGCTGCACTCAATGATGAGTTATTCTTTAGCATTGCCAACCACAGTCTTACTGTGGTAGAAGCTGATGCGATCTACACAAAGCGCTTTCAGACAGAAGTTGTGGTCATAACACCAGGCCAAACCACCAATGTCCTCCTTCATGCCAAGCCATATTACAGCCTCCCAAATAGCACCTTCCTAATGGCTGCTAGACCGTACGCTACTGGTCAAGGAACATTTGACAATTCAACAACAGTAGGCCTCCTGCAATACAAAGTCAAACAAGGCCGCCATTACTTTCCTTCTCCTACACCTGAAACCCCATTCATCATGCCTACCCTTCCTGCTTTAAACGACAGCATTTTTGCCATGAATTTTAGTAGGAAGTTTCGAAGCTTAGCAATTGGAAAGTTTCCTGCAAACGTTCCTGAAACAGTTGATAGACACTTCTTCTTCACAGTGGGACTGGGGACTCTTCCTTGTTCTAAGAACCAAACGTGTCAAGGCCCAAACGGAACAAGGTTTTCTGCCTCTTTGAACAATGTCTCCTTCGTTCTTCCAACCACTGCACTCCTTCAAGCCCACTTCTTTGGCCAATCTAATGGGGTTTACTCTACCGACTTTCCTAGCCAACCTCTTATTCCCTTCAACTACACTGGCACTCGACCAAACAATACTCGAGTGATTAACGATACCAAGGTGATGGTTCTGAAATACAACACGAGCGTGCAGTTGGTGATGCAAGACACCAGCATTCTGGGGGCGGAGAGCCATCCCCTCCATCTTCACGGCTTCAATTTCTTTGTGGTGGGACAAGGTTTTGGGAATTATGACCCAAATAAGGATCCCCTCAGTTTCAATTTGGTAGATCCAATGGAGCGGAATACGATCGGAGTGCCAAGTGGAGGATGGGTAGCCATACGGTTCTTAGCTGACAACCCAGGTAAGATGAGTAATTATTTCTCTTTTTTAAGAGTGGGGAAAGAATTTCTACAGAACCAGCTGGGCCTGGCCCTGCTTAATTGTGTTCTTCACAATATTCAAGTTAATTTTACTGAGCCTGATCAAGTTTCTTCTTGTCAGTTTGATTAATTAACGTAATTTGCTTGTACGTGATGGTGGCAGGTGTGTGGTTCATGCATTGTCACCTGGAGGTGCACACCAGTTGGGGCCTTAAAATGGCTTGGGTGGTCTTAGATGGAGAGAAGCCCAATCAAAAGCTGCCTCCACCACCATCTGATCTTCCAAAGTGTTGACAACATAAGATGCGGTCAAATTTGGAACAAGTTTTGTGCACCTCAATTGGCCGATTCACTTGCTCTCAATTTTGGCTTACTGCTTTTTTTTGGTACATAATTTTGGCTTACTGCTTTCATGTAGCCTTTCTTGTTGGTATTCACTTGTGCGTCGTGCGTGCTTTCTTGTTTAGCTGTAGGATCATTTTTCCTCCTTTAATTTCTTTTACCGATCCCGTGGTCATATGAAACAAATGCAGTTTGTTGTTGAACTCTCTCTCTCTCTCTCTCTCTCTCTCTCTCTCTCTCTCTCTCTCTCTCTCTCTCTCTCTCTCTCGTGCAGAAATGGAAAATTGATATGATGCAAGTACCTATATCATGCAAAAAAGCGAACAGGAAATGGTACAGATGTAGAGAGAGAACACAATGCTAATATGATGTGAAAAATTACGCACTAGAGGTTTCCGTTGTACACGAACCGTTTCAACTTTCAGTGTATTTTAATGCAACATGGGCGTGATCCCGATTTTTCCCTTCGCGTATATATTATGACATCGAAAACGTTCGTGGTTGAAAATTTCACTAGTCGATGGAATATGGTCATCTCTTTAAGTTTTTTGGAAGAAAAACCAGCCACCAAGATCTATCTCTTGCATTAACGCCAATTTGACCATATGATATTTTCCGTTGCTTATATAAATACCCAAGGCCAAATTAAAACACTGTGGGCACTAGATATAAAACTTCACTTTAATTGTTATGTTCCTAAGACAATCAATACATACACTATGTAGCGATTCTGTGTCCATTTCTAGTAAGCTGCGGATCAGATGTATGGGGTGCTGCGTGGTAACTAGGAGCCAGAAAATTAAACAAGGCCGTCGCCGCTTCTTAATTCGTTTAGTTATTCTTATAAATAAATCACGCGTGATAATGTTCGGAATCCATGAATTTGGGTTGTGGCCCTTAGCTCTTGGTAAGGCCCAAGCCGTTGCCTAAAACATTTTTGGCAATCTTATTCAAGGGTAATAATGCTGTTTGTTATAGTGAATGATGACTCTGTAAATTAGAAATATGTTTTAAGAATTAATAGATAACATTTGTTTTGTTGAAAATGTTCAACAAAGATGAACATAAAAATTAGGTTAGAATAATGCACGAGAGAATTTGAAAGGTTTCCTAGGTTAACAAAAGAGTTTCATTTTTAGTAGGACAACATCAAGCGAAAGCAGAATGGTAAGACAACAAGCTGATTCACGGCCTTCAACTTGCACAGTTGATATATATTCTCTTTTTGATATACATACATATATATATAATAACAGCTAATGAACATCAAATGAAATTATTTTGAGACCATGTTTCGGTCTCTTTTAGAAGCATAATCCAACGTAACTCAGTCATAATATAGCTATGTTAAATTCAGACAAGGTTATTTTCTGGACAGCAGGACATTACTTATTTGTGTTTCCAACAATATATATAGAAATGTTAGGTGCGTTTTTGTTAATCTTTGGCGATAATCATTCGGAATTACTGCGCCTATTGCACTCGTATTCTCTGAAGGATGAGAACCAACTGTGTACAGAAAAAGATTGAAGGGGATTTCTTCATCAATCTTTGGCAAATGTGCATTACTACAAAATGATCATATTTTTTAGAAACACGCATTATGTTCAAAATCTTTGCGCTTTGAGAATATCGGCAATGTTTGCGAGAGAAATAACTTAGCGAATTAAGCTATTAGCCAATTGAAAGACCGATTCATTTCCCTAGAAAATCTGCTTCGAGAAATCAGTGGCCGTTTTTCTCACTGATCTCATTAAAACTCCACGCACATAATATTGCTTCTTAGTTTTCTGCCGAACTTACAGTCGAGCACGAAACATGAAACCAAGCCTTGAAGCCATTATGCATTATCTTTCCTGACAAGTGAAACTCAATGTGGACGTGCCCGCTGTCAGGCCAAGTCCAATGGCACTTGGCAACAGCCGACCTTGCGTGGAAATGGAGGAAGATGAGAGATCCAAGATTTGTAATTGATTAATTAATGTTCTGCAGAATTCATGACTACACAGAAAACCAAATACGAGTGGTGTAATCATGGTTACCTTCTCTATATTGACTATATAAACTTCTTAACGGTGATAATGTAAGCAAATCCAAGCGACTACACATGCAATTTCGGCGTGGAAGATTGAACGACCTTCTCTCAAGAAGGATCAGTAGATACAAAATCTGTGACCTTAATTTTCAACAGCGGATGGTTAATCAAAATCGTGCCATGGAAATTCTTAATTATTATTTTAAAGGCCTGCTGCAATTATTCTTTGAAGTCACTCTAAAAGGTCAACCGAACGAACGGACCGCTGCATGAGCGGGGCTCTCTCACCTACGCTTTCCACAGTAACACGCATGCGATGTTTCTCAAATGCACCTAACCATTTATTCATACAAACTTAGTGACCATGGAGCTCTCCCCTATATATGTAAACTGCAAGGACCCCTTGTTTATTCAGCAGTGGACCTCTCAGAGAGCAAAGAGAGAGAGAGAGAGAGAGAGAGAGAGAGAGAGAGAGAGAGAGAGGAGAGAGGGGGATGGGTATCGGTCCCAAAGCTACTTTCATGGAGAACTCTTTGGTTTGGCCTGTGTTTGTTTTGTGCATTCTGTCACAGATTGCATGTGCTCAGGCGTCCACTGGCATCACCCGGCACTACCTGTTTCGTGTATGTTGTGGGACACAACCACCCTCTGATCCCTCTCTCTCGTTTCTTGTTCTCTTGTCTAGGAACGCTCTCCCATTTTCATCTTTTCTTTTGCATCGCTTTTCTGTTATCCAAGAACGGACATGTGGAAGGCTGTTTATCATCAATCTCTCAAAACGGGCCATGCTTAGTGGTTGATGAAGCTTTCGGCCTATCTCAAAGAAATGGGCGACACGAAAATGTGCCCATAATACCCAGTGCATGTGCACTCATCATATATATCATTTACAAGAAATGCTCTTATCTCTTGCTGAAATATTGACAGAAGTATGTCTGTGCTTGAATTTTTTTACTTGCAACTTCGAAACAAAAATTGTGGTTAAAAAAAAGAAAAAGATCATACTTGAGCTAGTGTGTTTTTCTTGCCAGGGTCACTAAAAGATAGGTGCGTTTCTGTATAATTCTCCTTTTGAGATACTGCATACTTTCTCTGATAACACGATTTATAAATCTTGACGGCTGTACGGCTACATATATGAACTTGTTTATGGTCATTTAATATTTTATATTCATATCGAGTACTGGGTCTACTACTCAACGGAGATTACGCATAAACGAGAAGGAAAGCTACATGTGGTTATTTATGAGCAGTTCCCCTCACGGTCGCACAAAATTTATTTATTTGCATCTGTAATGCCTACAATTATTTGCTAATTTATATTTATATATATTGGTGACACTAACTAGAGTCTATGACAGAACTTTTGGCTCCACCATTGGCATGCATGTGCAGAATCATGCATATTAGATATATTCATTTTCATTTTTACATGGTTAAACTATTAGTTCAGCATGACCCATATGGGTCATGTACCAACAGATGATCGGGTAACTTTTCTAAAGAAAATATTGCCTTGAGTTATGAACAACTCATACTAAGCAAGCAAAATGTGAAAGCTTAACCCATGTTAGGTTGATAAAGGCACGGCATTATATAAAATTGCCTATAAAACAAATAAAATTGACATATCCATCTCATCTATTTCCATGACATGAAAATCGTTCAAAAAAATCTTAATTTTTAGATACACAAATACACACACATAGGGAGAGAGATTCATTTTGATTTAATGACTGTTGTGTTCCTGTGCAGATACAACTGACAAACATAACGCGGCTTTGCCACACAAAGCCAGTCGTTACCATCAACGGGCAGTTTCCAGGCCCCAAGATTGTTGCCCGTGAAGGGGACCGACTTATTGTGAAGGTGATCAATCATGTGAGCAACAATGTCACCATACACTGGTAAGTATTCCAGAAGATGGTAGAGCGATTGGTTTCCTACTTTCCTTGATATAATTAACATGCACGAAACGTGACCAAGACTGTCTTCCAAACGGGCCCACTATATATATATATATATGTGTGTGTGTGTGTGTTCAATGATCATTTTATAATAAAACAAGACTTAAGACCGTCAAGTTAGAGAAGGTCAGAATGCATTACCAGCTTTAATTTGCATCTGTTGGGATAACATGAAGGTAGTAGAATTGCGTACAATTACCTAAGCTAATTGATTCTGCAAATTCCGTTGCATTCTGTAATAAAATGTGTAATACGATCTGTTTATATAGGCATCTGACCCTTTGTTTCGGGTACAGGCATGGAGTTCGGCAGCTCAACAGTGCATGGGCAGACGGCCCTGCTTACGTAACGCAGTGTCCAATACAAACGGGACAAACTTATGTGTACAACTTCACAATCACAGGACAGAGAGGGACACTCTTCTATCACGCCCATGACTCTTGGATGAGGGCTAGCATTTATGGGCCATTGGTCATCCTCCCCATGCATAACACCTCCTACCCTTTCCCTAAACCCCACAAAGAAGTTCCCATTGTCTTTGGTAATGCTTCTGAATTGCATCTCCCATCTTTTTCTTATCGCCTTTTTGTTGCATGTGACACGGAGATAGATGCAATCACCGCTCGCCAGTACTTGATAT
The DNA here is from genome assembly GCA_011799765.1 of Nymphaea thermarum. Lineage (NCBI taxonomy): Eukaryota > Viridiplantae > Streptophyta > Magnoliopsida > Nymphaeales > Nymphaeaceae > Nymphaea > Nymphaea thermarum. The sequence continues at coordinate 289,387 of JAANDH010000202.1, read as the reverse complement.
GAAGCAAAGATATGTTATTTGTTGCTGCCCCATGATGTGTCTATGTTCTATCTCTGTCCCATGGACTCAAACTCTAGACGTAGCGTCCTCATGTGGCATATATATTTGACAGTATGGAATCATTAATGTACTGCAACTAATTAGATGCATCTCTGCTACAACTTGTTAAGAATTCCCTTTCAGTTTCGCATTTGGAGTTGCAAGTTCTCAGGTCATCCTTTTTTGGAAAATATGTGCAGGGGAATGGTTTAATGCGGATCCAGAAGCAGTGATAGCTCAGGCTTTAAGGACTGGTGGAGGTCCTAATGTGTCTGATTCTTACACTATCAATGGCCTTCCTGGCATGCTTTACAATTGCTCATCTAAAGGTACATTACAATTTTAATCAGCTAATATATATAATTCCATTTCCGGTGACCAAATTTCGAGATCTTAAGAAACATAACGTCTCAGAGAGGATTTATTAAGTGGCTAAGGACACGAATACAAAAAAACATATATACTATAAAATCTATGTATCCTATGAAGTATCTAATTTTAATGCATTTTTTTTGTTCGCTTTGATGCAGATACTTTCAAGCTAAACATCACTCCTGGCAAAACGTACCTGCTTCGCCTAATCAATGCTGCACTCAATGATGAGTTATTCTTTAGCATTGCCAACCACACTCTTACTGTGGTAGAAGCTGACGCCATCTACACAAAGCCCTTCCAAACAGAGGTTGTGGTCATAACACCAGGCCAAACCATCAACGTCCTCCTTCATGCCAAGACATGTTACGGCCCCGGCCCAAACAGCACCTTCCTTATGGCTGCAAGACCGTATGCTACTAGTCAAGGAACATTTGACAATTCTACAACAGTAGGCCTCCTGCAATACAAAGTCAAACAAGGCCGCCATTACTTTCCTCCTACTCCCAAGACCTCACTCATCATGCCTACCCTTCCTGCTTTAAACGACAGCAATTTTGCCATGAATTTTAGTAGGAAGTTTCGAAGCTTAGCAAGTGGAAAGTTTCCGGCAAACGTTCCTGAAACATTCGATAGACACTTCTTCTTCACAGTGGGACTGGGAACTCTTCCTTGTCCTACGAACCAAACGTGTCAAGGCCCGAACGGGACAAGGTTTTCTGCCTCTTTGAACAATGTCTCCTTCGTTCTTCCAACTACTGCACTCCTTCAAGCCCACTTCTTCGGTCAATCTAATGGGGTTTACTCTACCGACTTTCCTAGCCAACCTCTTATTCCCTTCAACTACACTGGCACTCCACCAAACAATACTCGAGTGGTTAACGATACCAAGGTGGTGGTTCTGAAATACAACACGAGTGTGCAGTTGGTGATGCAAGACACCAGCATTCTGGGGGCGGAGAGCCATCCCCTCCATCTTCACGGCTTCAATTTCTTTTTGGTGGGACAAGGTTTTGGGAATTATGACCCAAATAAGGATCCCCTCAGTTTCAATTTGGTAGATCCAATGGAGCGGAATACGATCGGAGTGCCAAGTGGAGGATGGGTAGCTATCCGGTTCTTAGCTGACAACCCAGGTAAGATGAGTAATTATTTCTCCTTTTTAAGAGTGGGGAAAGAATTTCTACAGAACCAGCTGGGTCTGGCCCTCCTTAATTGTGTTCTTCACAATATTCAAGTTAATTTTACTGAGCCTGATCAAGTTTCTTCTTGTTAGTTTGGTTAATTAATGTAATTTGCTTGTACGTGATGGTGGCAGGTGTGTGGTTCATGCACTGTCACCTGGAGGTGCACACCAGTTGGGGCCTTAAAATGGCTTGGGTGGTCTTAGACGGAGTGAAGCCAAATCAAAAACTGCCTCCTCCTCCGTCTGATCTTCCAAAGTGTTGACAACATAAGCTGCGGTCAAATTTGGAACAAGTTTTTTGCACCTCAATTGATCGATTCACCTGATCTCAATTTTGGCTTTGGCCTTTCTTGTCGGTGTTCACTTGTGCGTCGTGTTTTTCAATATATGTATTTCAATGATTTCTTCTTTAGTTGTAGGATCATTTTTCCTTCTTTAATTTCTTTTAGCCAGCCGGTGGTTATATGAAACAATGCAGTTTGTGGTTGAACTCTCTCTCTCTCTCTCTCTCTCTCTCTCTCTCTCTCTCTCTCTCTCTCTCTCTCTCTCGTGCAAAAATGGAAAATTGAGATGATACAAGTATTTATATCATGCAAAAAGCGAACACAGGAAATTGAACAGATCTAGAGTGAGTACACAACGCAAATATGCTATGAAAAATCATGCATTAAAGGTTGTCCGTTGTACACGAACCGTTTCGACTTTCAGTGTATTGTAATGCAACATGGGCGTGATCTCGATTTATCTCTTCGCGTACATATTACGACACACAAAATGTTCGATGTTGAAAATTTCAGTAGTCGATGGAATATGGTCGATGGTGGCCATCGCATTTCTTTTAGTTTGTTGGATGAAAAACAAGCCACCAAGATCTATCTCTTGCATTAGAATCAAAAGAAATTCACACAATCAAACTTGCTCCCCAATTTTCACATTCGAGGTTTCCTCTCTAATTCTGCTGTGCGTGGCACTTATAGCAAAGATTACAGACACGCACCTGTTCAGCACTCTGAAAATAACGCCAATTTCATATGATATATGGGTTGCTGCTGTGCATGACTCGTGGTGACTATTAACTAGAAAATTAAACAAGGCCGTCGCCGCTTCTTAATTCGTTTAGTTATTCTTATAAATAAATCATGCGTGATAAAGTTCTTGGAAATAATATTCTGATGTGTAAACAGGGAATCCACGAATATGGGTTGTGGCCCTTAGCCATTGGTAAGGTCCAAGCCGTTGCCAAAAACATTTTTGGCTATCATATTCATGGCCAATAATGCTGTTTGTTGTAGTGAATGATGACTCTGTAAATTGGAAATATGTTTTACGAATTAATACAAACATTTGTTTTGTTGAAAATGTTTTCAATAAAGATGAACATAAAAATTAGGTTAGGATAATGCACGAGAGAATGTGAGAGGTTTCCTAGGTTCACAAAAGAGTTTCATTTTTAGTAGGACAACATCAGGCGAAAACAGAATGGTAAGACTACAATCTGATTCACGTCCTTCAAGTTGCACAGTTTATATATATATAACAGCAAATGAACATCAAATGAAATTATTTTGCGACCATGTTTCAGTCTCTTTAGCACCGTTATCCAACGTAACTCAGTCATAACATAGCTACAATTAAATTCAGATAAGGTTATTTTCTTGAAAGGGAACAACTTATTTGTGTTTCCAACAATATATATAGAAATGTTAGGTGCGTTTTTGTTAATCTTTGGCAAACATTATGACGAGAATAATCGTTCGGAATTACTGCGCCTATTGCACTGTTAGTCTCTGAAGGATCTGAACCGATTATGTTCAAAAAAAGATTGAAGGGGATTTCTCCATCAATCTTTGGCAGCATTACAACAAAATGATCATAGTTTTTAGAAACATGCATTATGATCAAAATCTTTGTGCTTTGAGAATATCGGCAATGTTTGCGAGAGAAATTCTTAGACATAACAGCTTAATCTGCGGAATAGTCAATTTATTGAAAACAGTAATTTATTAGCCAATTGAAAGACCGATTCATTTCCCCAGAAAATCTGCTTCGAGAAATCAGTAGCTGTTTTTCTCACTTATGTGCTTAAAAACTCTACGCACATAATATTGCATTTTAGTTTTCTGCTGAACTTACAGTCGAGCACGAAACATGAAACCAAGACTTGAAGCCATTATGCATTATCTTTCCTGACAAGTGAAACTCAATGTGGACGTGCCGGCTGTCACGCCAAGTCCAATGGCACTTGGCAACAGCCGACCTTGCTTGGAAATGGAGGAAGATGGGATATCCAAGATTTGTAATTAATTAATTAATGTTCTGCAGAATTCATGACTACACAGAAAACTGAATACGAGTGGTGTAATCATGGTTACCTTCTCTATATTGACTACATAAACTTCTTAACTGTGATTATGGAGGCAAATCCAAGCGATTACACATGCAATTTCGGCGTGGCAGATTGAACGTCCTTCTCTCAAGAAGGATCAGCAGATACAAAACCTGTGACCCTAATTTTTCAACAGCGGATGGTTAATCAAAATCGTGCCATTGAATCTCTTATTTATTATTATATGGAAGGCCTGCTGCAATTATTCTTTGGAGTCACTCTAAAAGGTCAACCGAACGAACGGACCGCTGCATGAGCGGGCTCTCTCACCTACGCTTTCCACCGTAACACGCATGCGATGTTTCTCAAATGCACCTAACCATTTATTCATACAGACTTAGTGACCATGGAGCTCTCCGCTATATATGTAAACTGGAAGGACCCCTTGTTTATTCAGCAGTGGTTCTCTCAGAGAGCAAAGAGAAAGAGAGAGAGATAGCAGAGAGGGGGATGGGTATCGGTCCCAAAGCTACTTTCATGGAGAACTCTTTGGTTTGGCCTGTGTTTGTTTTGTGCATTTTGTCACAGATTGCATGTGCTCAGGCGTCCGCTGGCATCACCCGGCACTACCTGTTTCGTGTATGTTGCAGGACACAACCACCCTCTGATCCCTCTCTCTCGTTTCTTTTTCTCTTGTCTAGGAACGCTCTCCTTCTTTCCTTTTTCTTTTGCATCACTTTTCTGTTATCCAAGAACGAACATGTGGAAGGCTGTTCATCATCAATCCGTCAAAACGTGCCATGCTTAGTGGTTGATGGAGCCTCAACAATTTTCGGCCTATCTCAAAGAAATGAGCGACATGAGAAATGCACCCATAATACCGAGTGCATGTGTCACTCTTCATATATATAATTTACAAGAAATGCTCTTATCTCTTGCTCAAATAATGCAGAAGTATGCCCTGTGCTTGAATTTTTTACTTGCAACTTCGAAACAAAAATTGTGGTTTTAAAAAAAAAAAATCAAACTTGAGCGAGTGTGTCTCTCTTGCCAGGGTACCTAAAAGATAGGTGCGTTTCTGTAAACTTCTCCTTTTGAGATACAGCATGCTTTCTCTGATAACGCGATTTATAAATATTGACGGTAACGGCTACATGTATGAACTTGTTTATGGTCATATTATAGTTTATATTCATATGGAGTGCTGCGTCTACTACTCAACGGACATTACGCATGAACTAGAAGGAGAGCCACATATGGTTATGTATGAGCAGTTCCCCACAGTCTTACAAAATTTATTTATTTGCATATATAATGCCTACAATTATTTGGTCATTTATGTTTAACTTATTGGCGACGCTAACTAGAGTCTAAGATCACCTTTGAATTAGTATCCCTCAACCCAAAATTTTTGGCTCCACCATTGGCACGCATGTGCAAAATCATGCATATTAGATATATTTATTTGCATTTTCACATGGTTGAACTACTAGTTCAGCATGACCCATGTAACAATAGATGAACGGCTAACTTTTCTGAAGAAAATATTGCCTTGAGATATGAAAAACTCATACTACGCAAGCAAAATATGAAAGCTCATGAAATACACAGTTTGTTAACCCAAGTTAGTTTGATATAAGGCAAGGCAATACATAAAATTGCCTATAAAAACATACATATCATTTTCGATGACATGAAAATCGTTGAAGAAAATCTTAATTTTTAGATACACACACACATACGGAGAGAGATTCATTTTGGTTTAATAATGATTGTTGCGTTCATGTGCAGATACAACTGAAAAACATAACGCGGCTTTGCCACACAAAGCCAGTCGTTACCATCAACGGGCAATTTCCAGGCCCCAAGATAGTTGCCCGTGAAGGGGACCGACTTATTGTGAAGGTGATCAATCATGTGAGCAACAATGTCACCATACACTGGTTAGTATTCCAGAAGATTGTAGAGCAATTAGTTTCCTTGATATAATTAACATGCATGAAACATGACCAAGACTGTCTTCCAAACGGGCCAACTACATATATGTGTGTGTATGTGTTCCATGATAATTTCATAATTAAGCAATACTTAAGACCGTCAAGTTAGAGGAGGCCAGAATGCATTAGACGGTTTAATTTGCATCTGTTGGTATAACATGATGGTAGTAGAATTGCGTACAATTACCTAAGCTAATTGACTCTGCAAATTCCTTTGCATTCTGTAATAAACCCTGTAATACGATCTGTAAAATATTATATAAGCACCTGACTTCTACACTTTGATTATTGTTTCGGGTACAGGCATGGAGTTCGGCAGCTCAACAGTGCATGGGCAGACGGCCCTGCTTACGTAACGCAGTGTCCAATTCAAACGGGACAAACTTATGTGTACAACTTCACAATCACAGGACAGAGAGGGACACTCTTCTATCACGCCCATGACTCTTGGATGAGGGCTAGCATTTATGGGCCATTGGTCATCCTCCCCATGCATAACACGTCCTACCCTTTCCCTAAACCCCACAAAGAAGTTCCCATTGTCTTTGGTAATGCTTCTGAATTACATCTCCCATCTTCTTCTTATGGCCTTTTTGTTGCCTGTGACACGGAAGTAGATGCAATCACCGCTCACCAGTATTGAAGATAACCAGTACTTTATATGAAGCAAAACTGTGTTATTTATTGCTGCCCCATGAGGTTCCTATGTTTCATAACTCTGTCCCATGGACGCAAATTCTAGTCGTAGCGTCCTCATGGCATATATATCTGACAGTATGGAATCATTAATGCAGTGCAACTAATTAGACGCATCTCTGCTACAACTTGTTAGGAATTCCCTTTGAGTTTCGCATTTGCAGTTACAAGTTCTCAGGCCATACTTTCTTGGAAAATATGTGCAGGGGAATGGTTTAATGCGGATCCAGAAGCAGTGATTGCTCAGGCTTTAAGGACTGGTGGAGGTCCTAATGTGTCTGATTCTTACACTATTAATGGCCTTCCTGGAATGCTTTACAATTGCTCATCTACAGGTATATTACAATTTTAATCAGCTAATATATATAATTCCATTTCCGGTGATCAAATTTTGAGATTTCAAGAAACATAACGTCCAGGCTTGTAGAGAAAGTTTTATTATAAGAGTGGATTTAGTAAGTGGTTAAGGACACAAATACAAAAAACATGAATACTATAAAATCTATATATCCTATAAATTATCTAATTTTAATACATTTTTTTTAATTCACTTTGATGCAGATACTTTCAAGCTAAACGTCACACCTGGCAAGACGTACCTGCTTCGTTTAATCAATGCTGCACTCAATGATGAGTTATTCTTTAGCATTGCCAACCACAGTCTTACTGTGGTAGAAGCTGATGCCATCTACACAAAGCCCTTCCAAACAGAGGTTGTGGTCATAACACCAGGCCAAACCACCAACGTCCTCCTTCATGCCAAGAGAGGTTACAGCCCCGGCCCAAACAGCACCTTCCTTATGGCTGCAAGACCGTATGCTACTGGTCAAGGAACATTTGACAATTCTACAACAGTAGGCCTCCTGCAATACAAAGTCAAACAAGGCCGCCATTACTTTCCTCCTACTCCCAACACCTCACTCATCATGCCTACCCTTCCTGCTTTAAACGACAGCAATTTTGCCATGAATTTTAGTAGGAAATTTCGAAGCTTAGCAAGTGGAAAGTTTCCGGCAAACGTTCCTGAAACAGTCGATAGACACTTCTTCTTCACAGTGGGACTGGGGACTCTTCCTTGTTCTACCAACCAAACGTGTCAAGGCCCAAACGGGACAAGGTTTTCTGCCTCTTTGAACAATGTCTCCTTCGTTCTTCCAACCACTGCACTCCTTCAAGCCCATTTCTTTGGTCAATCTAATGGGGTTTACTCTACCGACTTTCCTAGCCAACCTCTTATTCCCTTCAACTACACTGGCACTCCACCAAACAATACTCGAGTGATTAACGATACCAAGGTGGTGGTTCTGAAATACAACACGAGTGTGCAGTTGGTGATGCAAGACACCAGCATTCTGGGGGCGGAGAGCCATCCCCTCCATCTTCATGGCTTCAATTTCTTTGTGGTGGGGCAAGGTTTTGGGAATTATGACCCAAATAAGGATCCCCTCAGTTTCAATTTGGTAGATCCAATGGAGCGGAATACGATCGGAGTGCCAAGTGGAGGATGGGTAGCTATCCGGTTCTTAGCTGACAACCCAGGTAAGATGAATAACTGTTTCTCTTTTTTAAGAGTGAGGAAAGAATTTCTACAGAACCAGCTGGGCCTGGCCCTGCTTAATTGTGTTCTTCACAATATTCAAGTTAATTTTACTGAGCCTGATCAAGTTTCTTCTTTTTAGTTTGATTAATTAACGTAATTTGCTTGTACGTGATGGTGGCAGGTGTGTGGTTCATGCATTGTCACCTGGAGGTGCACACCAGTTGGGGCCTTAAAATGGCTTGGGTGGTCTTAGATGGAGAGAAGCCCAATCAAAAAGTGCCTCCTCCTCCGTTTGATCTTCCAAAGTGTTGACATTGACATTAGATTGCATCAAAGTTGGCTGCTGGTTTGGTGCAGCTTAATTGGACCATCTACCTTATTTCAGTTTTGGCTCATTTCATGTAGCATTCGTGTTAGGCTTTCATTTCTGCACCTTTGGTTTTTCAGTAAGTATATGTTCTTGGTTCATCTTAGCGGAGCATTCATCTTTAGTTGTAGGCCAGACTCTTTTTTTCCATCTTTAATTTCCTTTGTGTAGAAAAGATTAAAGTGTGTCATTGTTTTTAATCTTTGAAGTGTAAGAAGCCAGGGCAATTTGTTCTCTCTCTCTTTCTCTCTTTGCTATGAATTCCCATTTTATTGGCGCTCTCTCTCTCTCTCTCTCTCTCTCCCTCTACATATTGCATAGCCGACACACAACGGGAAATAAAAAGCTTGTGCCAGACCGTTTATTTTTTGCTGGGTTGGGAAAACCTGAAGAGGTTGATGCAGAGGATTGCCCTAAATCTTGCACAATCATACTTGGGAAACGTAGTGAAGAAAATATACAAAAATGAAAAGAATAACGAAAGATAAAAAGAAAGGAAAAGGTACTTCAGTTTAATGATCACCGTCACTAATGAGGTTGTAATCACATATAAATATAAAATAGAGGACTAGTGCAAAAGGATCAGATATTGAGATCCAAAACACATAAAAAAAATATCCAAACAATTAATGGTAAGAAAATATTATATGAGTGGACCTAAAATATTGATCGGGACCAAATGAATCTCAAGAAGTCATCCGTGACGGGCTATACGCACGCCTCTGTCCCTTGGTTGCTCAAGACTTATGCAGAGGAACCTGATCCTGGCTGAGATCTGGATTAGCTGGAGCCATATCACCTACAATTGGATCTTAATTTTGTTAACAAAGCTGGCAAGGATGAAAGGGGCAACAAATCCGTTGAAGAAGAAATCGACAATCAAGATATTGATAAAGATGTCAAGCTGATAACAGAAGATCGTGATCAAGATTGTGATCAAATAAAAAAGGCAGATGATAAGAAAAGGCGACAATTTAGGGATCAAATGAAGATTGCGTTTCATCTAGGCAAGAACAATATTGCCTATGATAAAACGTGACCCCTTCCCTATAAAAGGGACTCAGCTCTACCATTGTAATCATCTCTCCTATCAATAAAGAAAACTCTGAGTGCCTTCTGATCGTGGATGTAGGCTTCCCTAAGCCGAACCACGT